>MU741108.1:0-17031 GCA_026770625.1 Nicotiana glauca | reverse complement strand
CAATCTTGGAGAATACCTTTGCCCCCTGAAGCTGGTCAAACAAATCATCAATACGGGGTAGAGGATACTTGTTCTTCACCGTCACCTTGTTCAGTTGCCTGTAGTCAATGCACATTCTCATTGTGCCATCCTTCTTCTTCACAAATAAGACCGGTGCACCCCACGGTGACACACTCGGACGGATGAACCCCTTATCTAGGAGTTCCTGAATCTGCTCCTTCAATTCCTTTAACTCTGCTGGTGCCATACGATAGGGAGGAATAGAGATAGGCTGAGTGCCCGGCACCAGATCAATACCGAAATCAATGTCCCTGTCCGGTGGCATGCCGGGCAGGTCTGCTGGAAACACATCAGGGAAGTCCCTCACAACGGAAACAAAATCAAGACTATGACTCTCAGCTACGACATCTCTCACAAATGCCAAATATGATAGACAACCTTTCCCAACCATCCGCTGGGCCTTTAGGAATGAAATCACCCTGCTGGGTACATAGTCAGTCATACCACGCCACTCAATCCTCGGAACACCCGGAATGGCCAATGTGACTGTCTTAGCATGACAGTCTAGAATAGCATGGCACGGAGATAACCAATCCATGCCCAGAATAACATCAAAATCTACCATGCTCAATAGCAACAAGTCGACTCAGGTCTCCAGACCCCCAATAGCCACTAAACACGACCGATATACATGGTCTACCACAATAGTATCGCCCACCGGGGTGGATACATGAACATGCAATGCAAGACACCCTCGGGTCGTACCCAAATGATGAGCAAAATAAGAAGACACATAAGAATAGGTAGAACCGGGATCAAATAAAATGGAGGCATCCCGGTGGCAGATTGAAATATTACCAGTGATAACAGCACCCGAAGCAATAGCATTTGACCGGCCCTGAAGAGCATAGAAGCGAGCCTGACCACCCGATCGGCCTCCCCCTCTGGGGCGGCCCCTAGCTGCCGGACCCTCACCCCTAGCTGGCGGGGCGGGTGCTGAAGAAGATGGGCCAGAAGACGAGGGCTGACCCCTCTGCTGAGACTGACTGCCACGATGCCGAGGACACTGCCTCCACATGTGCCCAAACTCCCCGCACTCATAACAGCTCCTGGGTGCTGAAGAATGGGACTGAAGGGAACCCTGCGCATCAGAGTGACTGGCTGACGCACTCGGTCTGGAGGAACCTTGAACAGATGGAGCTCATGATGAACCCTAAGCTGGAAGAGCGCTGAGAGATGGCTGGCTCTGCTGATAACCTTGATGACCTCGGCCGAAAGATGACCCACGATACTCAGAGCAAGCTGACTGAGGAGGCCTGAATGAACGACCTCTGCCCTGCTGGAACTAACCCCTAGACGGAGCACCACTAAAGCTACCAGAACCTCAAGGCCTTTTGGCCTCCCTCTCCTTTCTATCCTAACGGCGAGCCATCTCAATATCACGAGCAATATCAATTGCATCCTCAAAGGAAATACCCAGAACTCTCTCTCTCGAGTCATCAGAACACGAAGGTGATAGTTAAGTCCATCTACAAACCTCTTGATCCTCTCTCTATCGGTCGGAACTATCTAGGAGGCATGACGAGCTAATCAGAAAATCTCGCCTCATACTGGGTCACAGTCATGTCTCCCTGTCGAAGCCACTCGAACTGCCTACGCAGCTCCTCTCTCTGAGACTGTGGTACCCACTTCTCCAAAAAGATAGTGGAGAACTCATGCCATGACAAAGGCGCTGCACCTGCCGGCCTATGCTGCTCATATGCTTCCCACCATGTGAAGGCAGCCCCAGTGAACTGAAATGCGGTGAATGCTACCCCGTTGGACTCCAAAATCTCTGCCGTCCGAAGCATACACTGACACTTGTCAAGAAATCCCTGGGCATCCTCGCCCTGAGCACCACTGAAAACTGGAGGCTGGAGCCTACTGAACCTCTCGAGACGACGCTGCTCATCGTTTGGCATAGCTGGAACCACAAAATCCTGAACTGGTACAACCGGCTGAGCTGGAGTTGCTCCCGGTGTCTATAAACCCTGCACCACCTGCTCCGGTGTGCGAGCAGCGGGGGTATGACTGCCTCCCCCTACATGAGAAGTAGCTGCTGTAGTAGTGGCTGAAACTACCTGGGCTAAGCCAGTGCAAACTGATAGTATCTGTGCCAAGGTCTCCTGGAGACCCGAAATCCCAATGGGCACTGCCAGTGCCTGTACAGGTGCTGTTGGGATGTCTGCAGCTGGGGCCTAACCCTGAGCTGGGGCAACTGGTGGAGCAATAGGTGCTGCCCTCGCGGCTCTGCCCCTACCACGACCATGACCGCGTCCACGGCCTCTAGTGCCCTTAGTAGGTGGTACCAGTAGTCATCCGCCTCTTCCTGTAGCGCGAGTCCTCGCCATCTGCGAGAGAATATAACATAGAAGTTTAGTTCTCGGATCAACAAAGTCGCACGACAAGAATTTCAAGAATGTGAAGTTTTCCTAAGGGTTCTACAACCTCTCGAGGATAAATACAGACGTCTCTGTACCGATTCGCGAGACTCTACTAAACCTGCTCATGACTCGTGAGACCTAGTAACCTAGGCTCTGATACCAACTTGTCACGACCCAATTCCCACCTGGTCGTGATGGCGCCTCTCGTGAAGACAAGGCCAGCCAATATAACATTAACACCTTCTTTTTAACAGTCATTAACATGAATAAGTCTAAAGTACGGATAGTATAACCATTAATGCGGAATAATATTGATAAACAGGGACACCATCCTGAATCCAGCCCGAAATCGGGGTGTCACAAGTCATGAGCTACTACAGAGTTTAAATGAAATACTACAAGTTTGTATCTAGGAACATAGTCCGAAGATAAATGAAATACAGAAGATAAGGAAGAAACGAGGTTGTGGACGTCGATAGCTACCTCGTCTCTCCGGGTCCGCCTGGTTTGGAAGGAAATCAACGCTCAGGAATGAACTCTGCTATGCTTGTATCTGCACACATGGTGCAGAGAGTAATGTGAGTACTCCGACCCAATGATTAATAAAAATAAATAACGACTAAGAACACAAAATCCCATAAAGGCACAAGAAATTCTATCTCAAGCAGTAAAAATCAGATAAACAGTAAAACTAGTGAAATATAGCAAGAAATTCTCTTTGAAAACAGTTAAAACAATTATTCTCAATCAGTAAGAAATGCTCAGAAAGATGCCCCTCGGGCGCAATATCAAACTCTCAGCTCAGTGCCAGCCCTGCGGGCTCAGTATCAATCATACAGTACAACATCACCCCCTCGGGCTCACTCTTAATCACATGGTTACCCGCGCTCACTGTGGGTGTGCAGAATTCGGAGGGGCTCCTATAGCCCAAGCGCTATCAACAAGGCCTGAAAGCCTGAACAATATCAATACGAGGCCTGAAAGCCTCCTCACATAACACTCGAGGCCTGAAAGCCTCTTCACAACACTTATCATCCCCTCACATATGGCCCTCGGCCTCAATCAGTCCAAAAATAATCAAAAGCCCCTCGGGCATTAGTAAAACAATAATACTCAGCTTAAACAATAGTTAAAATATCAGTTAAGACTCCAAGTTTGAGTAAAATATAGTTGAGTTCATGAAACAATGTAAATCACATGGACTGAGTTCAAATAATATTTCAAATAGTGAGGGAAACAGTGATGATAGTTCATAAAGAGTTCAAACAGTCGGCAATAAGCCCCAATTATGGCAACAAGCCCAAATCATAGTGGAAACAACAAGTCATAGTTAATACGCGGTAAAAATATCATCCGGACTGGACCAAGTCACAGTCCCCAATAGAAAATGACCCCGCGCTCGTCATTGAACGTGTGTCTCATCTCAACACAGCACCAAGTTGTGCAAATCCGGGGTCTCAAGCCCTCAGGACATCATTTAAAGTCATTACTCACCTCTAGCCGGTCAAAAGTCTAGCTCGATATGCCTTTTCCTCTCGAATAGACCTCCTCGTGCGTCGAATCTGATCAAAACCACAAGGAATACATCACAATAGGCTAATGAATCATAACCCAATCGAAAAGACTCGAAAAATATCAAAAATCACGAAGTTGGCAAAACCCAAGCCCCGGGCCCACTTCTCAAAAAATTACGAATTTCACATCACCAGAATCCTCGTCTCGCCACGAGTCCGTACGTATCAAATTTATCAAAATCGGAGTTCAAATGCCCCTTCAAATCCCAAGTTTTCATTTCAAAAACCAAGCCCTAGTTATCCCAATTTTTCCCCAAATTTTCAAGAATTAAAGGTTGATTCTTCAATAAAATGGTGTTTCTAGGTTACGAGACTTACCTCCAATCAATTCCCGTCAGAATACTCTTTAATTTCTACCAAAAAGCTCTTAAGGTGGTCAACAATGGAGGAAATAATGATTGGACT
The DNA here is from genome assembly GCA_026770625.1 of Nicotiana glauca. Taxonomy (NCBI): domain Eukaryota; kingdom Viridiplantae; phylum Streptophyta; class Magnoliopsida; order Solanales; family Solanaceae; genus Nicotiana; species Nicotiana glauca. Next base: position 12,629 of record MU741108.1, on the reverse strand, counting down.
CGCGGATGAAATAATATAAAAACCCTTCTGTTCGCGCAGTTTTAACCCTACGCGAACGCGGTCAACACCCCCACGTTCGCGATGAACAAATATTGTTGACCAGGAAATTACTCTACGCGAACGCGGATCCCAGTCCGTGAATGCGATGCACCAGATCCTTATCTTACGCGAACGCGTTCCACCTGTCGCGATCACGATGAATAGATTCCTCTCCTTACGCGAACGCGGACCCAAGTGTCACGAACGCGTTGAACAAATTTGGCAGGGCCCCAGGCCCCTTCTACGCGAACGCGAAGCAACCCTCGCGAACACGATGTTCTGCAAAGTACCTCATCGCGAACGCGTACCAAAGGCTGCGAACGCGAAGACCAATTTTGGTCTGCAACAGCTGGGCAATTTTCTGCAACAAAATCAAAGTTCAAAGCCTTCGTTTAGCCATCCGAAATCACCCTGAGGCCCTCGGGACCTCAATCAAAGGCACCAACATATCCCAAAACATCATACGAACTTGTTCCAATCATCAAAACACATCAAACTATACTAAAATCATCAATTCACATCGGATTCAAGCCCAAGTTTCTTCAAAACTTCCGAAACACGCATTCGATCAAAAACCCTACCAAAACACCTCCGAATGACCTAAAATTTTACACGCACATCCAAAATCACCTATGGGAGCTACTGCAACTCTCGGAATTACATTCCGACCCCCGGATAAAAATCTCACCTACCAACCGAAATTCGCCAAAATACTAACTTCGCCAATTCAAGCCTAATTCTTCACAGGTCCTCCAAAACCAATTCCGATTGCGCTCCTAAGTCACAAATCATCCCCCGAAGCTAACCGAATTACCAGAAATCACATCCGAGCCCTCTAACTAAATAGTCAACTTCCGGTTGACTTTCCCAAAACAAGCTTTCCTTAAAGAGACTAAGTATCTCATTTCCACCTAAAACCAATCCAATTCAACTCGATCACCTCTAATACCGATAATGAAGCATAGAGAAACATAATATGGGGAAAACGGGGCGGTAACTCACGTGACAACGGGCCGGGTCGTCACATAGGCCTGGCCCAGGCCAAGGCCCGCGAGCCCATAAGGCCTAAACGGACTTAACCGTTTAAGCCCAGGACTGGGGGAGGTTCATGCCCAAGTGGGCTGTTTCTAATAAGACCGTTGGGACCGAGACCGTTTGGGTCCGGGATCGAATCCTAAGTGGGCCGGTTCAACCGGCCCTAATCGGTCCCAAATATTGATACCCAAGTTTTTTCCTGTATAATTTTTATGCAAAATACTTTCAAAACACCATATATATGCATATATAAGTATGCCCAAGTGTTTTAGTATTTTTCCCAATTTTTGAAGATTTTTAAATCAATTTATTGCCCATTTTAGCAGTACAAAAACCAATAACTATTCTCAAAATTATCATCTTGGTGAATAAATTATTTTATTCACATATTTATACCAAATTATAGATAGGGTACTTTTTATACATTTTTACAAATTTATTTGATATTTTAAAAGTCAAATTGCATATAATTATAATTTTAACCTATTTCGAGAATTAATAGCATTTTATAATTATGAAATTGGTTCAAATATTTTTAAATTAATATTTGTATATTATTAACTGATCCAATACGTTTAATTTGCTTTCAAAATTATTTTTACTATTTTTATAAAATAAAAGGGGGAAAACTGGCTATTTAAAATTTGGCCTCATTTCGTTTCAATTGAAGCCCCATTACATTTCGATTATAGCCACATTGATCCCCCAATTGACCCAGTTTTGAATCCCAACCGGGCCAGCATAATTCCATACCCTTAACCTATTTAACTATCCGACCCAAGCCTCTTTTAATCCAGATCGTTGATCAATCTGATCAACAGCCAGGATCTCCCCTTACCATTTTAATTCAGCCAAACCCCCAACCCTAACTCATTTCACTCTATCAGCCGCCCCTGGATTCCTTTCCTCTCTCAAACTCTCTCAAACTCTCTCGAAGGTTCTTGAGACCCTAGCCTCTCTCACCATATTCATCCTCAATCCCACCGGAATCCATGGCCTCTCTGGCCATGGATGGCCTATACTCACCTCCCTCCACTCTTAAACGCTTAGGGTTCGAAATTTCAAGGTCGGACCTCGATGGTGTCCGCTTAGATCTTCTCTAATTCAAGGTTCTATGGCTTCTCTGGCCTAGCTCCGGCGTATCCAAAGCATTTCGAGCTTGGTTATGACTTAGCCAACTTAGATCGGACCTTTTCCAAGCCTTTCTCATTCTAGGGTTCCTCTAAAACCCTAGCTATTCGAGGTTTTCTCTGTCTTTTTTCTTAAATTTGTTCTATGCATGTTCTCTACTTGAGTTCTTAAACATTTTCCCCAATTTTTCTTTCGAAAATTACTTCTCTTCGATTTAGGGTTTCTGAAAAGCTATTCTTTTACTTTTTCTTTGTGTATATTTGTCACGCATTTTTTTATACCGCTTTCTTATTTTGGGATTCCTCTGTATTGCCTTCTTTGACATCAAAAAGACAGTCAACGCGATCAAACAACTCTCAATTCAATACTTTCACACACCTTGAATTTGACACTTTTCAGACACTTTCAATTACACAGCTTTTCAATTTAATACTTTACACCACTCAAGTATCATAGTTTTCTAAGCATAGCATCCTCACTATTTACTTGCAATTTGGCTTTACGAGACTACTGTTTTTTTTCTCTTGTTTCCATGAAACTGGTATGTTCTAATTTAGTTTTCGGCCTCATCCCAATGTGTTTATTTTATAACTTCTACAATCTTGTCTACTTTGCTGTCTATGCTCAGTGTTAAATATGTATGATGTTCTCTTTGCACCTATTTCTGCTGTGAATCCCTGTACCCTTATTCCCCTCTATGTGTTGAGTTAAAGTTATGAATATGGCAACATCCGAATTGCTGCTCATGTCTGGACTTGATCCTTTAAGGAATCCTAACTACCAAACAATGTGGCTAACAGGCTGGTCGGGGTGTGCCAGCACCTCCAATTGCTGGGTATGACTACCAGCCTATCTTGGCTTTCCCCATAATCCCCTCTATTCCACTCACACTCTCTCCTAGCTTCTAGGTTCTGCCCCCCCTCCTATGAGCCTTGCTTTGTGACCTTGAGTTCCCTTCCTTACTGCACTATAATTCAATTCTGTAACATATTTGGGTGTAAACACTACCCGGAGTCCACTTGAGACTCTTAGGGAACTCTGATACATACCAAATAAGAGAAAGGCTTTGGAAAATGGATCTTTGGGGTTGGTTTACTTCATGGTTTAGACAGGAGACTGAATCAGGCTCTCCTTGGTTGGAATTTTTTAGTTTTTCTGATGTAATTTTACTTTTTTTATTATTCAATTCTGGGCTGTAATAATCTTGTAATAACTATTGGGGCTTGTAGTGAAAAGAGGAGGGTACATCATACATACAAAAAGAGGTAGATATCATGTTCATAGGAACTTAAGACACTTCTGCAATCATGTCTGTAAGGCCCCGTAAAAATTTTGTGCTCAAAACCTAGTAGCTCAGAGTGCCAAGGTCCAAATATGTGTTAGGAATGTGCGGTTCAGACCCTTTTTACTGATTTCGCACTTAAAAATCAAAAGAATCAATTTTTTAGAAAATTTCCATTATGCGGTCGCAGATCAGTTATGCGGACCGCATTTCTGTCTTAGAGTGAAACAGAAGATTTCTAAAATTGATGTTGAAAATGCGGTCCTATATGCGATCGCATAATTAATATGCGGACCGCATAATCGTCACATAAATTCCTCAAAGATATGTGGAGGTCAATTCTGCGGTGCAAAATGAGGCCGCATAACAGGAATGCGGACCGCATTCCTGTCGTAGACCCAAGCAGACCCTTTAGAGTTTTGGGTGCATTTTTGCGGTCCAATCTGCGGACCGCATTTCAATTCTGCGATCGCAGAATGCGACCGCAGATCTTGCTCGGGCTTCTATTTTTCTAAATTTTAAAACCCGACCCCTTTGTAATAAAACACCCAACCCCTCATTCTTTAACGAGCTTCTGCACAAAATAAGAGAGAGGAAGAGAGGATCTTGAGAGAGAAAGTCATCTTCTCCAAAATTTGATTCTTCAAAACTATCCGGGCCGGGAAATTTCAAGCTTACCTTCATCCCCCTTTTTCTTGCAGGTAAAATCCCTAACCCTTTTCATTGAATTTCAGGTTTAAACTGGGGGGGGGAGGGGGGAGTCTCATGCATTGGTCCTTGAAAACAATAGTTGAAATCATACATGCATGTCTAGTAAAACTTAAAATATAGTAGGGGTAATTAGGTGGGAGTAAAAAAACTTGTGCAAGGAAGGGGTTAATAACCTAAATATGTTCGGGTAGTGATTTTGGACCTTGAATTCTAAGATTATGTATATTAATTTGTGCACTACATTGACATTGCTAGATTTTTGGTGAACTGGAAGTAGAAATTAAAAAGGAATTCAGCTCCAGGTATGTATGACTAACTTTAACCTTTGTAAAATCGTCTTGTTTGGTGTCCAAATACTTGGTATGTGATATCTTCATGGATTAGTTGTGAAGTTAAATTCTTGTGAGTAGTATGTGTTTACTTGTGTGAACCATTTGTGAATTCAAATAAATATTGTGCCTTATACGTTGTTGGTTAGGACGCCCGATATGATTGTGCAAGTAAACGACTATAAACCAAGTTGTGATTGCGAATGTGTTATGTGGTAGGAACTGTGGAATAAATGCTGGAAAGGAATCGAAATTGTGCAATTGAAATAACTGTGGTAACATTCTTGGTGGCTAGTCGAGGAAATTATTGTTGTGATTTCAATGGTACAACGGGCTGTTGAAAAAAAAAGGGGAAAAAAGATGGAAATGGCATTGATAGTCATATAAATCCTTTGTGAGTTGTGCTGATGTTTCTTGAGATGTGTTGCTGTTGTTATTGGAATTTGTTGTTGTTGTTCTTGAAACTTGTTATTGTTGAGGTATTGTTTTTGAATTGTGATTACAAATTTCATATAGGAACCACGTCCATAAGTTCTGCATTTTCATATAGAAACCATGCTTATAAATTTCTGCACTTCTGTATTATCTAGAAAACATGACTATAGGTTCTGCATTTCCATATAGAAATCCTGTTTGTGAGTTCTGCATTTCATATAGAAATCCTGTTTATAATTTCTGCATTTTCATATAGAAACCATGTCTATAAGTTTCTACACTTCTGCATTTATAAGAACCATGTCTATAGCTTTCTGCATTTCATATAGAAACCATGTCTGTAGGTTACCATACTTCTGCATATCACATAGATAACATGTCTATAGGACTTCCTGAATTCTGCATATGCATCTATCACTAGGCAAACGTATTTATATGTTTGAATAACAAACAACATTGTAGACACCATACCTATAGGACTTCTGCACATTTATTTCGACTATAAACGTTTTAAATCATTTAGCACCTAGAAAGCATGCCTATAGGAGCTATCAACTAAATCTGAATCATCTATTTTGCCTATAAGTCTAAAATCAGTAAATAACATTGCTTAATATCTACAGAACTTATGCTTTCTGTAACCAACAAGTCTTCTTCTTTAAAAATTAGTACACTCCTGCATTGTTAGATATCATGCCTATAGGTTTCACCTAGGCAAGCTATAAGGTGAATTAGTTAATGGAATCAGACTTCGTTAAATTCCAACCAGCAAGTAGGTCTGATTTGGGTTTCTTATCTGAAATATGTAATAAATCATTGTGCCTCACGTTTTCTTTAAGTTTAATTAAGACCATAACCAGTATATGCAAGACATGCTAAACAATCTGTCTTTAAGTTGAGGAGGCATGTTTGAGCCTTTAATTGTTATGTGTTTTCCCATATCTGCTCTACGTGTTTTGATTGTCGCCTTAGAATTTTATCCTTTTAAACCACAAAATCCCAAATCTCCCTTCCCTTTAGGACTAGTAGTCCCCAAATGCCTCCGGCGTTGATAGGATTTGGGACGGGTAATAGCATGCAATAAGTAAAACGAGACCATTCCGCATTTAATACCTTAACGGGGTGGGAAAGGGTAGATATAGATATGATGACCACGCGATAACACCACGTGTATAAATGGTTATCGGGTGTTGTGTGGGGTGATCCATATTATGTATAAACCTAGGACACCTTCCCTTATTTGTTTACTTTATTTCATAATTTCAACCGCTTTTCTAAGACTTCAGCTTTTAATTACTTTTAATTTGTAACAACTATGTGAAATTTTCTCCTCTTTTACTCGTTCATTCAAGAATTTTAAAACTGCTTTTTCTCAAACTTTAGCTTGTTTAACTGCTTTTAACTGTAATCATTCACAACAATTATGTGAAAACCCCCTCATATTTGTAACTCTTATTTGTCTATTTGTTGTTTGCACTTAAAGTCACAATTATAGTATGGCCGGGAACCACACTAGTGGATTCCGAGGGGTGGCTAACACCTTCTCCTCGGGATAATTTCAAGCCCTTAAAGTTCTTCTTAGTGTCCTAATGCACTTAATCATTAGGTGACGACTCTTGAATTCAAACCCAATTCCCAAAAGGAAACGAGTTGTCTGCCCAAATTTCATAAACCCGATTTCACGAGTAAAAGGGGGTATCGATAGCATGTCGACTCTGCTGTGGATTTTATTTTAGGCTTTTACCATTTCAAACTATTACTGTGACTTTACATTTCTTATATGAATTTATTTGTTTAATCCTCTTTAAGCATTTAATTCCCTTTTCTACTATGAAACTGACTTGTCTTTTTGTTTATTTTCTTTATTTCTTTTACTGTTTTCCTTTAATGCATTCCTTTATTACTGTCTTAAATTATGTAATTATTATTCTTATGAACGTGCAAATACGTGGCAAATTGTTTTAATTATTGCATAAGCATATTTTCAACATCATATTCCACTCGTGCTAAATAAAATACCATCGCAATACTTATAATGAGTGGTTGCGTCCTTCCGATATTATCACCGCTAAATTCGGAAAATATTTGCTGTAAAACCAGTCGATCAACGGTGTAGTCGACGGTTCCGTGCCTTTCCCTCTTGAGTTGTCCGCTCAAGGGTACCAGTCTAATACCCTATAGAAATCTTACTCTGTTTAATTGTGCATGCATCATGGTCAAACCTAGCCGAGTGAGTTATGTTGTCCGCATAATGACTCTTTAAGATAGCCTTGTCCAAAGTCCACCGGGTTTTCCCAAAACTCAAACGGACGCTACCATGTTTTGTGCATTTATTTGGAGAACTAAATGCTTGTTATGCCAATTATTGATATTAAATAGTCGAGTCTGGAGGGGGTAAGGTCCTAACTCTTTGTCTTGAAGAAATATGAGGCACAAAGTCGCCAGATTCGGCATGGTCACCAACATCCACCCCAAATTACTAAGCTGGTGGGAGGATCTTCATTCCAGTGATCAGGCTCTTGTCAGAAAATATCTAGGGAATCTACCTTCTCTCCTGGAAATTCAACCCAACAACAAAATCATAAAAGCTGCTACTTTATTCTGGGATTATGATAGGTCTGTGTTCCGCTTCGTGAATATTGAGATGACACTTTTGCTAGAGGAAATAGGAGGACTAACTGTTATACCGTGGGAAACCCCGGGTTTGTTAATGCCGGAAAATTGTAAGGGTAGAGGTTTTCTCAAAATGATGGGTCTAAAGAAGAACCCGGACTTGACATGTTTTAAGGAGTCATACATCCCCTTTGACTACTTGTATGAAATGTACGGTCACAGAAAATCTTACCGTACTTATCCGGATGAGTTCGCCCTCACATCATTGGGGCATATCCATAGAAGGGTCTTTGTCTTCATGTTCTATTTCTTGGGGATGATAGTATTTCTATGAAGAAAGCGAGGATCCATACCTGACTAGCCAATGTCACCAAGACCTTAATGGAAGCAATTGGCGGGCAACCATTCAACATAGTGCCCATGATTTTTGACAAGATATACCGAACCTTGGAGAAATGCCAACAAGGAGTCAAACACTTTGAGGGTGTCAACTTGTTGTTCCAACTCTGGCTCATGGAGCACCTCCAAAAGGGTGAGTACCGACAGGAAATCCATCGTAGGGACTGGGATGATCATATAGCCTTCCATCAACCAAGGAGGATGAACAACATGCCAAACATGTTTGCTCAGCTGGAAGATGCCAAAGGATGGGTAGAACTGTTTGAAAATCTGAAAGAGAATCAAGTACAATGGATGTTCGAATGGTTTCCTACTGAAGAATTCATTTACCGATCCAGGGAAGCACCGTTTCTGATACTTATCGGTTTGAGAGGAACTTATCCTTATGTCCCTCTCCGAATCATGAGACAGGCCAGTGGGAAGAAGGTTATACCAAGAGTCGACAAGATGAGTCACTTTCGGGTTGTTTCCAAACTGATGACAGCCCTTACAAGTGCCAAGCCCAACACATGTGGCACTGCAAAATCGTCATGGGAAGAGACACTATTGAGCCAGACAGGTACCATGCTGGTTATACTCCATGCTATCCAAGTTGGCTGGAGGATAATCATAATGGATTGGGTCAACCCGAGATTGTTCGAGGTCATAGGATCATCGATGAGAAGGCTGAAGCGCAGGTTAAGTACAACCAACTACGCAAGAGGATTCGGGAATGCAAAAGTGAGCACCATGAAATTCAAGAAGCCAACCAAAAGCTGATTGAAGAGTGGAAAGACATGGCTGTCAGCGCCAACAAGCAACTGGGGTACTTGGAGGGGGGTTTGGTGGAACTGGAAAGGAAGTTCATCAAGAGGATCAAAGACAGCCAGAATGCTGAGGAAACGAAGGTGGACACCTGGCCAGAGCCTACTTACTACTAGGACTTTGCGAGTTGGTGAAGCTGTTCGATAGAGCTAAAGATGCCGAGTCTGGGGAAGGTCCTTCTGGGACCATGTAGTTAGGATTCCTTTTCTTTTACTTAAATGTAATAAGGCCAATGGCCATTAGTAACATTTTTATCTTCTGCTATTTTAGTGTCGTTTTGGGATTCGTCTTATTTTTATCAATAAAATAAGGCATTTAGCATTATAAGTTCTCTAAATCAACTTGTTGCTAGGCCTACCTCGGGCACAACGAGGCTCCCAAATGAGGACACGATTTACATTCCTGCACTATTTGTTTAAATATCGCAACATCTTTTTCTTATAATCCTTACTGACTTGTTACCTTTTTGTTTTTGCTTTTGTTTATTCCCCTCCCCAAAAGTTAGTTCGTGAACTCTGGCAACATCAACATATTTGACAAGATCCAGGGGCCCTCCACCTACTCCTCCTCCCAGTCCTGTCAGGCACAAAAGCAAAAGAAGAATGGAAGATTCAAACAACTCAACTGAACTGGTAGAGGTCACTCATGGTGCTATGGTCCCCAAGGAAAATGCCTATCAGATAGAACAAAAACTACTGAAATTCCAAGAAGAGCTTGATCAAGTCCAGAATTTGGAAAGTCTGTCATTTTCCCTCATCACTCTAGAAGTTACCTTCCCAAATACTCAGAACCCCATACCTCCACAAAACTCCCAAAGCAACCCGCTCCTCACCACCACTGCAATACTTGCCACACTTCCAACAATGCTCCACTGCCCGTCCCAGAACTTTTGAACTCCACAAATGACACTGCCACATCCAACACAATACCCCCATCTATGTGGAGAACGTGCCACACTCCACCCGAACCATCTCAAGCACACCCGAGTTCGATGATAAGGACTTGCTCATAAGAAATCTATCCTAAGAGATTAAGAAGTTGACTACCAGAATTCAAGGCGTTGAAGGAAGTAAGGAAATTGAGGGGCTAAACTATGAAGATTTATGCATAAAGCCCGATGTCGAACTGCCCAAGGGGTACAAACCTCTCAAGTTCAAAATGTTTGATAGTATAGGGGATCCCAGGGTTCACTTGAGAACATACTGCGACAAGCTGGTCGGAGTGGGAAAAGCTGAGAAGATCCGCATGAAGCTTTTCATGAGGAGCCTGAAGGCAGATGCTCTGTCTTGGTACATTAGCCAAGACTCGAAGAAGTGCTCAAACTGGGTAAGTATGGCGTCCGACTTCATGGACAGATTCAGGTTTAATATGGAAAATGCACCAGATGTGTTTTACATTCAGAATTTAAAGAAGAAACCTACAGAAGCATTCCGCGAGTATGGCACTCGTTGGAGATCAGAGGCTGCAAAGGTTCGACCTAATTTAGGGGAAGAACAAATGAACAAGTTTTTTGTCCAGGCTCAGGATCCGCAATACTATGAAAGACTGATGTTGATCGAGAACCATAAATTTTCTGACATCATCAAGCTAGGAGAAAGAATCGAGGAGGGTATCAAGAGTGGTATGGTTCTGAACTTTGAAGCCTTGCAAGCCACTAATAAGGCTCTACAGTCTGATGGTACGTCCAAGAAAAGGGATGTAGGTGTAGTGATGGTTGCACAGAGCACTAAATCACCTGTCAAATACGAAACCTATCCCATGCCTCAACTTACATATCAGCCCGCTCCAAATTACCAAGAACCCTCGCCTTCCTACCAAACTCCCCTGCCTACTTATCAGTCACCTCCACCTCTTACATACCAACCTGCTTCACCCAGATATTCCCAACCCGCACACGTCTACCAAACCCACTGTCAATCACCTCCCCCTCGCCAAAACTTTCCTAGACCTCGACCAAATTTCGATCGCAGTCCTCCCTAACAGTATACTACCATTTCTGAACCAATCGACCAGTTGTATGAAAGACTCAAAGATGCTGGTTATGTCACCCCTACCCCTGCTATAACCCCTAAAAACCCTTCCCAATGGGTCAACCCAAATAAAACCTACGCATACCATTCTGGCATGAAGGGGCATACCATTGATGAATGCCGCTCCCTGAAGGATAAGATCCAGGCTTTGATTGACAGCAAGATCATCGTGGTAAAGGAGCCTGCTCCGAATGTCCGCAATAACCCTCTACCAGACCACAAAGGTGGAGGTGTTCACATGATTGAAATAGAGGATGATTGGGATCCCAAAGGATCAATCGGTTTGATCACGGAAGGCGACGATCCAAAGAAACAAACAGTCACCCTTAATCCGATTGTAGTCCAGATTCAGCCTTCTGGAGATGACAAGGTGAACATGTCCATACCACTTGAGTTTGAAACACCAGCCTCTGCGAAGACGCCAACACCAATTGAGGTCGAGTTTGGGTCCCCAAAGGCGCCTGAGCCATTTGAAGTTGCTATATTACCTTCCAAAGCAAGGGCGCCCATCTCGGTAGCAATGACAACCGTGACACCATTCCACACAAAAGCCATACCATGGGACTACATAGCCGAGGCAAGAAGGAAATGGAAAGCCATATTCGGGAAAGCAGTTGCAGCACAGGGTATGACAAGGACCGGTAGGGTTTATACCCCAAAACACTTGGCTAAGTCAAGTAAGCAAACCTCTGATCGAAAACCATCACTAAAACTGGGCCCGATGATCTCTAGAGAAAGATACAAGCAAAGGAATACTCAGTCATTGATCAGCTGAACAAAACACCGACACAAATTTCTATCCTTGCTCTGCTACAGAGTTCTGATGCACACAAGAATGCCTTGTTAAGAGTGCTGAGTGAGACATATGTACCAAGAAACATCACCGATGGAGAGATGGCTAACATGGTAGGCTAGGTATTGGAAAGCCACAAGGTCAATTTTCACGAAGATGAGTTGCCACCAGAGGGATTGAGTCACAATAAGGCATTGCACATCACCGTGAAGTGTGAAGATTATTTAATCACCAGAATCTTGGTCGATGGGTGGTCCAGTTTCAACATCTATCCATTTGGTAACACTCAGGACATTGGGAAAGGGGTTACATAAAATCAAGGACGGGGCCATCAACGTTAAAGCTTTCGACGGTTCTCAAAGGTCTACCATTAGGGAGATTAGCTTATGTTTGCAACTGGGGCCTACTTGGTTTGATGTTGACTTTCAAGTGATATACGTGCTAACGTCTTATAATCTATTGTTGGGACGACCATGTATTCATGCCGCTGGGGCCGTGGCATCAACACTACATCAGGCAGTGAAGTTTGAGTGGAATCACCAAGAGGTGATCATTCACGACGATGGTAGCAATCCCATATACAGTCGCTAGACCATCCCAGCAACCGGAGGAAGAAGAAAGATAGGCGGAGAAAATTACTACCACATCGAACGAGTCAACGCCATCGATAAGGATAAGTGGTGAGATAACAAAATTGAAAGCATATTGAACTAGAGCGGGTATGAACCTGGCAAGGGACTTGGCAAGAATCTCCGAGGAATCGCTAATCCTATCAAACTGAAGAAACATGGTACCACCTTTGGTCTGGGATATGAGTACACCTGGAAAGAATTCAATGAATGGTCGCCACCCTGGCGCGGTCCCTACTATCCATTGGAACAGTCGATACCCCGTTTGGAGCAGACCTTCCAACCGGCCGAGGTCATTTATGGGTCAGAAGAAGAAGAAGCCCTAGCAACAATGAGAAATTTGTTCCTAGAAGACGATGATATGGATTGCTGTGTCATTCTCGAGGAGGAGGGGGGGGG
>MDKF010061216.1:0-11834 GCA_026770625.1 Nicotiana glauca | reverse complement strand
GATTTTGAGAATTTTGGGTGATTCAACCTAAATTTGGGGTCGAATCTTAAAACAAATTATATATTTGGACTCGTGGGGTTATGGGTGATTGGGTTTTGGTCAGAGCCTCGAGTTTGGACCACGTGGGCCCGGTTTTTAATTTTGGTATTTTTGGAATAATGCTAGAAAATTTATATCTAGGCTATGGGATGTTGCAATTGAGTCTTTATTGATATTATTGAATTAATTATGCTTAAATATCACTGTTTCGGAGACGGATTGTAGAGAAAAGTTGGTATTTGAGGGTTGATTGCTATTCTTTTGACTGAGGTAAGTGTTTGGTTTAACCCTAGCTTGAGGGAATAGGAGTTGAGTCTTGTTGCTAAATGCTATGTGATCGAGTACGATGTATAGGCATGGTGACAAGTATCTATACATCGGTGTCTAGCATGACCATGAGTCCTTATAATGTGATTACCATGACTTGGTTGTGAACTCCGTGTTTATCGGAGAATTTCTGTATGTTGTGAATAACATGTGAACGGTAAAATGATTATTTGATTCCTGAGAGCATTGGCTCGATTTGTGATACGAATATTGAAAGTATATGAAATCACTAGATTCTTTGGAGTGGCTCAAAATGGTAGAGTGAATTATAAGATAAGAAAAGTAAGAAAAGAAAGCGTTGTTGATTATTCCCTTGCCGGGACGTTTGGTTGAACTTGTTGGATTCTTTCCCTTGCCGGGATTTTTGTCAAATATTTGCTTATAATTATGTCCCTTAATTGTGACTGTTGTTTGGGAACCAGACTATTAAATGATATTGAGAAGCGGGTTGCGCGCTGCAACAATGACATTGAGGAGCGGGTTGCGCGTCGCAACAATAATATTGAGGATCGGGTTGCGCGCCGCAATATTGATAAATGATAAATGACATGGGTCGGGTTGCACGCCGCAACAGTGGTATTTGTGGATCGGGTTGCACGCCGCAACATTGGTAATTATGGAGCTGGTTACACGCTGCAACAGTTATTGATACCATGTGTTTGTATTGAGTGTTGATTCCTTATTCATTGTGAATCTAAGCTGCTTTAATTTTGTTATATGGGATTGCGGTTAATATTTTATCTCCCCTTAACATGTTTCCCTTCCCATGTTGTTAATTGAATTTTATTCGATATGCCGCTGTATATTTATAACTGCATAGGTTTATGTGGTGTCCAGTCTAGCCTCGTCACTACTTCGTCGTGGTTAGGCTAGACACTTACCAGCACATGGGGTCGGTTGTGCTGATGCTACACTTCTGTGAATTTTCGCACAGGTTTAGGTTTTGAGGAGCAACAGCAGAAGTAGTACGGGAGCAGGTTTTCATTTTCACAAGACTAAGGTAGTGTCACGACCCAAACCCTGCTCCGGTCGTGATGGCGCCTCTTATGAAGACAAGGCCAGCCAATCCATTTACACAGCCTTTTTCAACAATATATAAACATGAATTAAACAGTTTCAAGATAATTAGATAACATGATTTCGTGGAATATAACTCAATTCAGCCCAAACCATGGTGTCACAAGTCAGGAGCATCTAAAGAATCTAAACACTATTACAAGACCAGTAATATACATAATGAAATTTAAAATAAACGGAAGAAATCTGGTGCCGCAAACGCTGGCGGTCACCTTGCTCAGCTATGATAACAAATTCTCCAATCAGAATTAGAACCCACTACTTGGTGAATAAATACCTGTATCTGCACACGAGGTGTAGGGAGTAAAGTGAGTACTCCAACTCAGGGAGTAATAAAAGTAAATAACAACTGAGCGGTAAGAAATTACGTAAAACAAATCGTCATACTGTATAGAAGCAGAGAAAAGCCTTTAAATGGGAAAAAAACCAGTGAAGACTTGTGAAAAACTTTAGAAATATCTTGGCTCAGTTTTAAACCTCTTTTGAAAATGTTCTTTTCAACGGTCACCAAACAATGCTTTCAAAACAATTTGCGACGCTATGCACAGAAATCCGCCCCTCAGGCAATACCCTTGTCTCTGGTCAACCAGTCGGGCCCCAACACTCAATGATCAGATAATACCAGCACAACAGATAAATATATCAAAAAAACATCACAAACAACAATTAATGAACAAATGCATGAATGCAATGCAATGCATATGATGGTATATTCCAGTACCCACTGCGGCGCGCAACCCGAGCCAGCCATAATCATTTATCATCGACAACGCTCACTGGGGGTGTGTACAGACTGCGGAGGGGCTCCTACAGCCCAAACGCAATATCAAGCCATCTCGTGGCAATAATCAAATCCTGGTCAGCCATTGTTACCTAACCCATTTATATCATACAATGCCATTGATACCACTGTTTCAAATCACTGCTGCAGCATGTAGCCCGAGCCACCCATAATATTTCATGTCACATCACACAGTGCCATTTTTACCACTATTTTAAATCACTACTGCGGCGCGCAGCCCGAGCCACCCACAATCAGTCCAGAAAAATATCATAAGCCCCTTGGGCATTTATAAAACAGTAGTCACAGACCGAAATAACATTTAAAATATCATTTGAGTTTTCAAAACTTAGAAATATGGTTGAGTTTGCAAAAAAGTATTGAAAACCTTGGACTGAAACCAAATGATATGCAAAATATGCTAAAAACAGTAATATCAATCCCCAAAGGGGTCCACAAGGCCCCAAACAATGGCAACAAGCCCAATTCACAGTAATAAAGTATGCGTCTCAATCGCCAATATAGTAAAAATAACACTCGGGATGGACCAAGTCACAATCCCTAATAGTAAACGACCCCGCACACATCATAGAATGCGTGTCACGCCTCAATATAGAGTTACGATGTGAAATTCGGTATTTTAAACCCTCAGGATATCATTTACAAGCATTACTCACCTCAAGACGACCAAAAGTCTAGCTCGTTATGCCCTTGCCTCTCGAATTGGCCTCCTCGTGCGACGAATCTGACCAAAATCACAACGAATACTTCACATTATGCTAAAGGGACAACACCCAATCGAAAGCAATCGAAAAATACCAAAATTCAGGAATTTGACAAAATCCGAGCCCCGGGCCCACGTCTCAAAACTCAGAAAATTTTATACCAAAATGTTTTTCGTCCTCTCGCGAGTCCGTACATATAAAGAACACAAAAATCAGAGCTCGTTTGACCCTTCAAATCGACCCTAGAAAATCTCAAAATCACAAGCCCTAAAACCCCACTATTCTACTGATTTTCATGTTCCAATTCACATATAATCTTGCATTTAACTTGGAAGTAAGTAGAAACAACTCACCTTTGATGCTTGATGAAATCCCCCACGAAATTCTCTCCAAAATCATCCAAGCCAAATAAAAAAAATGAAAGAAATAAGCCAAATCCGTGTTTAAAGAATCTGCATGTACTTTGTCGAGTTTTACCTTGCACTTGTGCTATACAAGTTGTACATCCTATTAAAAATTTTTCTTGTCGGACACCTTCTGTTTAAACACCCATAACGTCTTTTACAATTATCCAAATGACAAACAGTTTGAAGATTTAAAAACTAGACTCGAAGATATTTAATTTGATAGGTTGTAAACCATATAACTTTTTATATATCCCGAGATATGAGCTTCTAAAGTAGGCTCCATGAAATCAGAAAATCCTGGAGAAACTGCTCCACCAGTAATTTTCAATCGATCATAACTTTCACTACAGATGTCTAAATTACGATTTCTTTAGTTTTCTGGAAACTAGACAGGAAGTTCTATAACTTTCGTTTTTATATAATCTCAAAATTCCTTGTAGATCAAAAGTTATAGGCCCCCAAAGTATGCTACATGATTGCTGTCCAAAGGCCTTCTGCAGAAAATTGCAGCAGTTCCCCTTTTTGTTTTAGGGTCCGAATTCCATTCCGTTAACCTTTCGAAATCCACCCGAGGCCCTCGAGACCTTAACCAATTATATCAACATGTCCCTCAATATTATTCAAACTTTTTCCAACCTTCGGAATACCAAAATAACATCAAAACATCAAATCATCATCGGATTCAAGCCTATGAATCTCAAGAACTTCCAAATTACACATCCGATGCCGAAACACAACAAAACTAGTCCGAATGACCTCAAATTTAGCAGACAAGTCCAAAATGACATAACGAAGCTACAACAACTCTCAGAATTCCATTCCGACCCTCGGATCAAAATCTCACCTATCATTTAAAATTCGCCAAAATACTAACTTTGTCAATTAAAGCTTAATTCTACACCGGTCATCACAAAAATATTACGTACACACTCCTAAGTCCCAAATCACCTAACGAAGATATCCGAACCATAAAATTCGCATTTTGAGCCCTCTAACACATAAGTCAATATCCGGTTGACTTTTCCAACTTAAACTTCCTTAAAAGAGACTAAGTGTCTCAAACCTTACCAAAATCATTCCGGAATGACTTCAAATTTTGCACACAAGTCACATTCGATATTACGGACTTGACCCAACTTTCGGAATCACATTCTGACCCCGATATCAAAATTTCCACTTCCGGTCGAATTTTCTCAAAAACCTTCAAATTACTATATTTAGCCAAATGACTTCAAAATGACCTCCGGACATCCGAATTCACTTCTGATCGCGCTTCCAACTCCAAAATCATCATACGGAGCTATTCCCAGACTCAGAATCCCAAAGGGACATTTATAATACTGAAATGCCTTCCAACCCAAATTTATGAAATTCTTCTAAAATACTAACTTCCACAATATAAGCCGAAATGCTCACGGGTTATCCAAAACCAAATCCGGACATACTCCCAAGTCCAAAATCATCATACGAACCTGCTAGAACTTTCAGATCTTGATTCCGAGGTCGTTTACTTAAAATTCCAATCTTATCCATTTTCTTCAACTTAGGGCTACCGGATTAAAATTTTTCTTTCCAATTTGACTCCGAATTTTTCGAAATTCAACTCTGACCATACGCACAAGTCAATATACCTAAAATGAAGCTATTCATGACTTCCAACTGCTGAACGACATGCTAGAGCTCAAAACGACCGTTCGGATCGTTACAGGTAGCCTTGCAGGCGTCCGCAGGCCCGACGTCTCTTCTTTATGTTCTCTTTTAGACTGTTGCCTCATTGTTTTCGAGAAGGATATCTTATATATTTCTTTCAGACCATTCTATTTAGTATATTCTTAGTAGTTCATGAGTACCGTGACACCAAATCTTGGGTAGAGGCTATTATTGACTGTTCCACATTTTGATTCGTATTTATAAAGCAGACTTCCGCTATTGTTCTTTTTAAATTTCATGTTCTTTATTGATGCCATAAACTATTAAAATAATTGTCTAGTAAGGGAAAGGTAATTGAGTTGTCTTGCCTAGCTACTACCAGTAGGCGCCATCACGATCCCGATGATGGAAAATCCGGGTCGTGACAAGTACCAATTAAAAATACAGCGCCCCTAAAAAAAGGGATGTTAGTACCGTCGAATAGACCTTTTATGTATAGATAAAAGTCCTCTTTCAACATACAATGCCAATATAAGAAAAAACGATGATGTAAATAACAAGTAACAATCAATGATATCCATAGGCCAAGTTAAAATATATCAATTGTTCAATGTACGAAACTTCATACGGTGAAAATGATACTCAGAATATGAAGATAATATTATTATTGGATAAAATATCTTTAATAGCGATTAACTACAATTCACAATACTACTGTTTACATTACCATTACTTACAATATGCACATCATAACCAACTCCCTATTGCAATCACAATTTCTATGCAATATATATATACCTACCACCATATGTGAGGCATGGTATCCGATCACGGCCCAACCGGATAGGCTATCTCTCCCAAGACATTACCACAATCACAATTTCAATTGCAATAACCAGCACAATAACCACCATGTGTACGACTTGGCATCCGATCACGACCCGATCGGCTAGGTCGTCTCGCCAAGACATTACCATTTTCTATCAATCATCTCTCCAAATAACGGGAATAATTTTATCACATCAATTTCATTCCAATTAAGGGAAAACATTGCTAATTTTTATACAAAGGAAACATAAATATAGATTCGATTTACCTCATAACCTTTCTTATTGTATATAACTTCATTGGTACTTTTAACCAATTACAACATCATTATTTTATTGGCTCACTTGGACAGACATATGATTCTTCGTTCATGGAACAATGGTCCTATTTCACATTCCACACTTATATTTTTTTCTTTTCACGGATCATCATCATAATTATTAACATATAGAATATTCCAGAAATCACAACTTTAATTTCATTAGAAATGAAGACGTTAAACACAATAGATTTCTTTCCAATAAATGGAGTAAAATTATTGTCTATCGAAGCACAAGTTAAAATCATAGACAAGTAACACACTGTTTAATTATTGAAATACTTCCCCCAAAGAGGGCAACACACAATTTAAACTCATAAATATGTAAGAGCTCAAAACAGGTTGCCAAGACTTTCAAGACATGTCATTAGTTAACACAACCACATTTGGGCATGACTAGAGTACATAAGTTTTTTAACAGATCCACTTTCGAAGCTATTTATAAACATTTGAATCAAGGCACACTTCATAACCTTTCTCACATCAATTATTTCAATTCATGGGCACAGTTGGCCACCAGTACAACTTTATTTATTGGTACATTGGCCACACTTAATATACCCAATTCACTTCCAAACAGCTTCACATTTTACCAACAATATATCAATCAAGACTTTAGGAACGCATATGAGTAAGTATGAGTCTTAAGCATGTCGAGTTTTCTCACACAATTGGGCATACAAGCCTTTTTTTTTGAAGCACGACTCAAAGCCATAATATTTTAACACACATAACATTTTATTTCATTTGAGAATAGTCAAGTTTATAGGTACTAACCCAGTATATAGAAATTAGGAATTTTGAGCCAACCATACTTGAACTTATGGAAACATTTATGGAATTCGATTCTAAGAGAGAATGTTTAGCCAACATACCTCGTTTGAGCATTCCTTAAGTTACTACAGTGCCCCAACACGTCTAGTAATAAAAATATATAGGAAGATAGTGAAAATCAGTTAATAATTAGAAGGATTCCCATGATATAGCTCTTTTATCAATTTAGTCAAACACCTAACATGGAAAATAGACTGCAAGGCTCTACATGCGATATCCCTCAACTAATTTCAATAAGAAACTACCCAAAATGGTTCATTACTCTAGATACTAAAACTTTGTGTCACATACATGGCCCATTCCCCCACAATATATATTTGAACTCATAACTCTTGCATGAAATCCTAGAAGTAGGACTTATGCGGAAAGATAATGATCTAGTGATTAGCTTCCTTGATTCTTAAGGGTTGGTGCAAGATTGGATGATTAGAATGTTAGGCTTCCTCCTTCTCTCTATAAAGTTCTCTTACCTATCTCTAAAACCCCTCAGAAAATTGCCCCAAAATAAGCCCAAAGCCTATTTATCAAAATGGGTTCGGATTATGAAAATAGGAAAATGAAGCCTCCGAAATTAGGTTTGCGGTCGTAGAATAGACAACATAATGGGTATGTGAGTCGTGGAATGGATCACGAAAGTTGTTCCCAGAAGTGGCCTGCACTGGGCTGGTCTGTGATCATTTTGTGGTTCGCAGAATGCTTTTGCGGTCGTAGAACTAGAATTTTCCAACTTTTGGTAATTTGGTCATAACTATTTTTCGGAGTGTCCAAATGACGAACAATTAGAAGTGTTAGAAACGAGACTAAAAGATCTTTCATATGATAGGTTGATCATCACATAAAACTTTTTATACATGTAGATATGCTCGTCCAAAATTTGTTGTGCGTGCTCATTTGAAATTTTAGCCTATCATGTAATTTTTCAACTTGACTTAGACTTAGGCCTCTCCTTAGACCTCAAATCACTTATAATACGAGTCATACACTTATTACCATATCCAATTAATATCTATCATATTAATAATACTCATTTGTACACAGAATAAAATAATTAGCCTATCTTGGCATCACAACATCCTAAATTAGCAAAGTTTTCCGGGGCCTTACATTCTCCCCCGCTTAACATAATATATCTCTTTTCTCACATACCTCAAGTCCCTATATTTTGACTAACTCCCAAATTTTTTAGAAATTTCGCCATAGTCTCTTTTGTAATTGGGCATATCCACCTGCCAGAGAATCATCAAAACCATCCTAACAATACATCCAAGACTAGATAAGCACCACAATGTATTTATCACTGACACTAGTCTCCGCATTACGATCACTACATTATCATAATGATACCTGGATGTGAACTGCACAATTTTAATCATAACACCTAGAAGGTAGCTTTCAAATCAAAACCAATTGCTATACAATCAAGCGAAAATATTTTCTGTCCACAAAACTCTCAGCCTCAAGGTGCCCTCTTCGACTTACAGACTTCGCCATAACACATTCATGTAAACGATCTCAACTCCTAAATCTTGAGAACAACTTGCTCACTTTCTTTAACTCTAAATATCTATGTCGGACACCCAATTTAAACCCTTTGCCACCTTTAACCATTTTTCTATGTTGGGCTAGAATGAATATGACTATAGAGTTCCTACCCAATATGATTGATCATGGAATGATGCTTCCTTTTCACATGTTTGAACCTACACCCTCGATAGAATACTATAAGAAGTAACAATGAGGTATGAGATTAGTCTAGAATTATTCAAAAATTCATCAATGTGATGAGCAGAGTATTTCGTGAGGTTATATACCCTAAGAAGCATGATGCTTATTACTGATAACGCTGACATGATTATACATTATGATGATATAATTGATTTGATAAATAAGGCATAAATTTAACTACTATATTGGCAATAAAAATCATTAAGGAGAAATATTCAAGTAGGTGACCCAGTCATCTCTTGGAGTGTAGGGAAAATCAGTTTATCAAGAATGAGAATACTCTAATACCTTGAATGCGATATGTGTTACAAAATACATGAAGTTGAATTACACTTCTACTATTAACTGACACAAGGAATTTATGCCACACACTCATGAGTATGAGAAAAAAGTTGAACACTTATGAGATTATCATAATTCAATCAGCTCAACCCTTCCTGATAATAGATCATATATGAGAGAACAAAAAATACGACAACTTGTCTTCCAAATCAATATGCTCATGATATGTGCCAAAATCTGAAAGCATCTAATTTCAACCTTTCATGAGTGAAACCACATAGCTAGGACATCTTAACATTAGGATGAAATCATGTATTGGTTATAGAGAATGAATATTTGTCTATGTGCTAGAGTTGTAATACCATGCCACTTTATGGAAACTACAATAATAGGAACAAAACGAGTTACTTACTATGAGACAATTTAGGTTGACACAAAAGCCATAATGAGATGGGCAAACAACAAGATCTTCCTGTGACGAATTTGTGATACATATCAAATTTCTCAGAAACTTTATGCGGACAAGTGACCGCTTTAGATTGACATGTACACATATGATAGGTGTTGGGATATGCCCTAATGTTACTAGACAATGAAATTACTTCATGATAATAATCACAAAGGAGTAAAGTGACTGTTCAAACCATAGAAGCCATATACACTAGAGATAAAAAGAGTGACTCGGGAAGGATAGCAAGACTGGGATGCTTTACATTAAACTTGACACCACATAGGTAAACTTTACGACGGTGCATGCATAGGCACAAGTGAGAAGATGTTATTCTTTCGAATCAAAAGATTCTGTAAGATATTCATCAAGTATATTCCCTTGTTGATAATTTAGGAAAGTAAGTAGGAAGTATTAATCCTAGAGTTATAACTAAATTCAAGGACATAATTATAGAGCTCAATTCTACAAGAGGTTGTAAATAAGAGAATTGTGATAAAGAGGCTTCATACTAATACTGTGTCTCGTTCAAAGAGTAGGTATATGTAATGTTTTGTGATTCAACATTTTGGTTAAGACCATGTTCATGAAGCCTCTTCGATATGGATGCACATGTACAACAAGGAAAATTCTACGTTGTTCATAACGATGTACTATTGAGTGGATTATTTGGTGACTTTAAGTTGACAGGGAAATAACTTAATCAATGCCCCTCAACTCCACATCCATAATGTAGATTGGTACCACAATGACATACCACATGTTCTGGTGGTGCGGTGACATTAATAGAAACAAGGATACTCCCCTTAGAAACAAGTTATACCAATCCCTCCATGGCTCGATACATTCTCTTAACAAACTCTTTTGCAATCTCCCTCAAATTCATTGGTGGGGTCATTCCCTCCTTACTACATCAAACTCATGGATTACTCATCTTGAGAATAAGACATAACGAGGAAATTAACTCCCTATCTTGAGCTCTATCGCACGATCTGGAGTATTAAAGAAGTGTCAAATTTCCTAAATTTCCATGTAGCCTCCTCATTATATATGTGTTCGACAACACACTTATAAGAAGGACTCTACTAGAAACGGCTCCAAGACATGCTTGGACACTTTAAAACCTTAGGCTCTGATACCAAGATTTTCACGCCCTAAAATTGAGGAGCGCGACCGGTGCTCAGCCGAGTAAATGCGACTGAGCAAGCCTATTAGATTTTATTCTACCCAATTTCATATTTGAATAAAGAGGAGATGAACTCCATTAATCACATTCTGACAATATTTGATTAACAACTCCCATTTCGTTTTGCATTAGCAGCTTCAACCATAATTTTCAAAATAGTACGAGTTTATAGATATAATGAAAAATATGGTTGCCAAATACCAACATTTCTAATTTAATTCCCAATATCAAATACTACCGACAACCTGTCTACGGAGCCTCTAAATACGAATAAAGAATAATATGAAATGACGGCAACAAGGCTCCGACTATAACACAAAATACAAAGCATATGATATGCAAAATATACATGACCGCGAAATAAAGTGGGGCTAACCAAATAAGCTGATCAGATACACCGCTATCACTAATCGATGCTGTCTGATGTGGAACTACCTATAAAAATTAAATATAGAGCACCCCTGGAAAAAAGGACGTTAGTGCTGCCGACTAGCACTAGTATGTATAGCTAAAAGTCTCCTTTCAAAATAAAATGCCAATATAAGAAAAGACAATAATGTAAATAAAAAGCAACAACCAATGATATCCATAGACCAAGTTAAAACATATCAATTTTTTAATATACGAAAGTTCATATGGTGAAAATGATACTCGGAATATGATGACAAGATTATTATTGGATAGAAGATCTTTAGTACCAATTCAACACAGTTCACAATACTACTGTTCACATTACAATTGTTCACAATATGCACATCATATCCAACTATGAATTTCAATCATAATTTTGGTGCAAATATATATAAAATATATACCACCATGAATCTAGCACGGAGTCCGATCACGACCCGATCGGCTAGGTCGTCTTATTTAAAGACAATATCCACAATCACAATTTCAATCATAATTTATCACACAATTACCACTATGTGTGCATCATGGTGTCCGATCACAACCTGATTGGCTAGTCTGTCTCGCCCAAGACATTACCACAATCACAATTTCAATTTAAATTTCCAATACAATCACCACCATGTGTACGGCATGGCATCCGATCATGGCCAGATCGGCTAGGCCGTCTCGCCCGTGACATTACTATTTTCTATCAATCATCTCATCCCAATTAATAGAACTAATTTTATCACATCAATCTCATTCCAATTAAAGCGATTTTTTTAATTTGCATATAAAGGAACATAAATACAT
>MU741097.1:24637-40921 GCA_026770625.1 Nicotiana glauca | reverse complement strand
ATTTCCTTAGTAAGTCTCTTAAGTTCATTTATCATTCTTTTAGACTCTTGTAAAGTAGAGTCAAGAATGTCCTACAATTCATTACATCTTTCACAATCATAAGATATTACCTTACTAGCTTCACCTCGTGCCATGAAGCAGTTTTCATCATCTGAATTGTCTTCATCTATCCAGCACCCTGAGGTTTTATCTATTTCATTTTCCAGAATGGTCATGAATCACAGATTTGCTATTTCTTCATGATCTGATTCATCCTCATTACTCCAGCCGAAGGATTTGTTCTTGTTGAAGCCTCTTGAGATCTTCCTTTTTAGCTCTGGGCATTCAACTTGAATGTGCCCGAATTTTCCACATTCATAGCATTTGCCGTCGTTCTTGTCCAGTTCATTATATTGTCTGGATCGTCTTGGAGGGAATATTCCTTTCTTTGTGTTTCTGTATCTTCTCATTAGCCCATCCATGTTTCTAGACATCATAACAATCTCTTCTTATAGGATTTCAGGATCATCAGTTTCATTTTCAACTAGTTCAGTGGATGCTTTGAATGCAACTATTTTCTTTTTCTCCTCTTGATTTGTCTTTTTCAGATGCGTCCTTTCAAAAGCAATGAGTTCTCCTCATAGTTCATCATAGGACACTTTTTTTAAGTATTGAGATTCCAGCGTGACTACTTTGGTTTGCCAGGTGGTTGGCAAACTTCGAACAATTTTTCTGACTTGATCACCACTGTTGTAGGGCTTGCCAAAAGCTTTTAAGTCACTGATTATCTTACTGAATCTGGCAAACATTTCCTCATTGGATTCTCCTTCTTTCATTGAGAAGAGTTCGTAGTCATGAACTAGCATGTTTATGTGAGTTTCCTGCAATTTACTGGTTCCCTAATAAGTAACCTCAAGTTTGTCCCACATCTCTTTGGTTGTATCACAACTTGATATTTTCTCATATTCTTCACCACTTATAGCATTGTGGAGTAGGTTCCTTGCCTTGTTGTTTACTTGAAAAGCTTCCAGTTGTTCCTTTGAGTATGAGTTTATGTCATCAGGATCAGCGAGTGGTGGAGTGCTAGCGGGTAATGGATAATTTCCCTTCTTGATGACTCTCCATACTTTAACATCGTATGCTTTGGCAAAGATCTCCATTCGTACTTTCCAGTGAGAGAAATGTTTTCCATTTAAGTATGGTGGTCTAACTTGTGAAGTTCCTTCCTGAAAGAGAGCTCACATGATGACCTGATTTGCCATGATCTTTTCTCATAAGCTTTTAAGCAAAGGATAAAATGTGAGCCAAGCTCTGATACCAATTGAAAGTACAAGAGGTGGATGAATTGTAATTTATTTAAAATTTATTGCCTATAAGTTGGCTTTTAACTAAAGTAGCCGACTGGATATGATAATTCAACAAGTATGATATCTTAAATAAAATCGCAGGAAGTAAATTGCAGGAATTAAAGACACCAGGATTTTATACCGGTTTGAATTCAAAGTGAATCCTAATCTAGTCCCCTTGGGTTGCAAGGGAGTTCTCTTCTAGTAAATGAGTTCTTTCGAGTGCAGAGATGATGAATATCGTTCAATTCTTCTACAAATCTTTTGATACAATGCCTCACCAGTGATGTACCCTCTTTTCTATCACTAACTTGTTACACAACAGGTTTAAGTAAACTACTATGGTTGTTTGCAGTAGAATGAGAAGAGTATTTTGGTTTGTTCAATCTATATCCTGACTAGGGTTTATAAGGGGGTATTTATGCTATAATGGATGATAGCAACCCAAGGTATTTGATCCTTGGAAAGACTTAATCCTTTCCAAGAATAAGGAGTGAGCCGTTGGCTCCACTTGATCTTCTTTCCTTTGCAATGCGAGATATTCCTTGATTATTGGATCTTCCAATCGCGCTTGCTTCCCAGATCTTCTTCCGCGATGCTTGGTTATTTTATTCCGTTAATCCCTGATCTTCTGCCTTGATAGTTTAATTCCGTGAATCATGCTGTTGCTGATTTGAGGAGGATTTAATCTTGATTTGCTCCTGAAGATTTATGTCCTTCCTTGCAGATCTTTAAGATATAATTCTTCCTTTATTCATCATGAGCTATTTCGGCAGTTCCCCTTCACCTCTTTGAGTTCCTTCACATATATATTAATTGCATCATTAAAACATGATTTAATAGATGGGACTGAAGATTAACCCAGACTTGACTTGTTTGAAGGACTCTTACATTCCTTTCGACTATGTGTACGAGGGGTACGACCATATCAAGTCCTACCACACTTACCCAGATGAATTCGCCCTCACATCATTGGGGCATATCCACAGAGGGGTCTTTGTCTTTATGTTCTACTTTTTGGGGATGATAGTGTTTCCTATGAAGAAGGCTATGATCCATACCAGACTATCCATGGTCACCAAGACTCTAATGGAACGGATTGGCGGGCAGCCTTTTAACATAATACCTATGATTATTGCTGAGATATATCGAGCCCTGGAAAACTGTCAACGAGGAGCCAGTCAGTTCGAGGGTTGCAAATTACTACTCCAACTATGGCTTATGGAGCACCTCCAAAATGGTGAAGTTCGGCAAGAGATTTTGCGCAGAGACTGGGATGATCATATCGCCTTCCATCAGCCAAGGTGAATGAACTATATGCCTAACATGTTTGCTCAACCAGAAGACGCTAAAGGGTGGGTAGAGTTGTTTGAAAATCTGAAAGAAGATAAAGTGCAGTGGATGTTTGATTGGTTCCCTACTGGAGAGTTCATCATCCGCTCTCGGGACGCCCCATTCCTTATGCTCATTGGTTTGAGAGGAACTTATCCCTATGTCCCTCTCCGAGTCATTAGACAGGCATGGAGGAAGCATGTCATACCAAAGGTCGACAAGATGAGTCACTTCAGGGTCAATTTCCAAGATGACGATAGTCCATACAAGTGCCAAGTTCAACACATGTGGCATTGCAAAATCATCCTGGAAAAGGATTCCATAGAACCTAACAGATGCCATGCTAGTTATACCCCATACTATCCAAGTTGGTTGGAAGACGATCATGGTAGGTTGGGACAACCCGGGTCCATTCCAGGTCATAGGGTCATCGGCGAAAAGGCTGAAATACAGGTTAAGTACAACCAATTGCGCAAGAGGATCCGAGAGTGCGAAAGTGAACATCAGGAAATTGAAGAAGCACATTAGAAGTTGATTGAAGAATGGAAAGATATGGCTGTCAGCGCTAACAAGCGACTAGGGTATTTTTAGCGAGGTTTGGTAGAGTTGGAAAGGAAGTTTATCCAGAGGATCGAAAATTGCCAGAACGCTGAGGGAAATGAAGGACACTTGGCTAGAGCTTATTTACTGCTGGGACTGCGTGAGCTGGTAAAGCTGTTGTTGACGCCCCTTTTTTCTCGCGAAATCGGGTTTACGATAGTTGGGAAGACCACTCTATTCCCGTTTGGGAATTGGGTTTTTGGGTTTGAAGAGTCGCCACCTAATGATTATAGTGCATTAGGACACTTTAAGGAAGAGTTTGAGATGAAGAACCAGAGTTTGTGTAAGGGCTAGAAATTATCTCGAGGGGAAGGTGTTAGGCACCCCTCAAGATCCACTAGTGTGGTTCCCGGCTATGTTACAATTGTCACTTTAAGCAAGCAAACATAAGTAGACAAGCAAGAATTACAAATACCGGGGGGGGAGTTTTCATATAAAAGTTGCAAATAATTTGAAACTAAGACGAAGTTAAAGAAGCTAAAATTTTACATAAAAAAGGTTTTAAAATTCAGAATAAATGAGTGAAGAGGGAGAAATTTTACATAATTGTTGGAATTAGCGGTTAAAGGAGCTGAAATTTGAGAAAAAAGCAGTTTTTGAAGTAAAATAAACAAGTAAAGGGAGAGGGGTCCTACATTTATAAATAATATGGATCACCCCACACAACACCCGGTAACCGTTTATACATGTAGTGTTATCGCGTGGTCATCATATCCATATTCTACCCTTTAAGGTATTAAAATGCGAAATGTCTCTTTACTTACTGCATGCTAGTACTCGTCCCCATTCTATTAGTCCCGGAGGCATTTGGACTACTAGTCCTAAAGGGAGAGGGGTTTGGGGCCTTTTGAGAGTTTTCAAAGGACAAAATACTAAGGCATCAATCAAAAAACATACTGCAAGTAAAGGGGGAAGCAAATAAGCAAGTAGGGCTCAAATAAGCCTCCTTAAATTAGATAAAGTCATAGAGTATAGCATGTATTGCACGTACTGGTTTGGTCTTAAATTAAATAAAGTGATGAGCGGACCAGTTCAACACATATTTTTAGACAGGAAGTCCGCATTAGGCTCGCTCGAATGCAGTTGTTTAAAACTGATCTAATCGATTAATTAATCCTTTGTCTAAGTGTTGGATAGAATTGCTGATTTTTAAAAAAACACAAGACGATTATAAAAGAGTTACAGAGTATAAGGAATTTTATAAAAGAGCGTACTACTTTAAAAGGTTTAACGGAAAAGAAACGAACTTCTGAAGATATGCAAACTAATTGACAAAAACTTCACGAGTCTTAAATGAGTTTCAGAAAAAGGGTGATTTGTTTAGAAAAGATTCGTTACTTTATGAAGTTCATTAAATACTAATTTCAATGGGTAATGCTGTTTTGAATGAATGAAATGACTTAGATTCGAAGTTCCTATAGGCATGCTCTCTATGCGTTAACTGATTTTGACCTTTTAAACAAGAGTACTGTAGACATGGTATCTATATGCAATTTTGTTGTTAAGCCTAATTATTTGCCTAATGACGTTATTAGATGCAAAAATGCTAATCCTTATAGGCATGGTATCTATATGCTTAGTTGCAGAAATCAAATATTAAATCCTATAGACATGCTTTCTATGTGTGAAGTTGCACAAATCAGAAATAAAACCATATAGGCATATTTTCTACCCTTAGTGCATAAAAGTAAACTCTCTCCCTTTTCACTAAATCCCCATGAGTTTATACAAATTATTACAGACCAGAAGGATTAAACTAAAATTAAAAGTACATCAGGAATTATCAGCTACATCCTAACAGCCTAATTCAGACTTAGTGTCTAATAATATGAGATTGAGCCACTTCCGAGATCCAAATTTCCAAAGCCTTCTCTTATCTAGGGTGTTTCAGAGATCCAAGGGGTTTCAGGAACCCCAGGCAGCGTTTACACCCAAGATGATGATCAGAATAAGTTATAGTACAGTGTGGAAGAGCCAGCCCTCAAGTGTCCATGTTCAGAGGGAGCTCAGGGGTCCGAAGGCAAGGCTCATAAGAGGGGGGCAAAACTTACGTTCTAAGAAAGAGTGCAAGTGCAATAGAGAGGAGTGGGGAGTGCCGAGGCAGGCTGGTGGTCATATCTAACCATGCGCTAGGCTGGCACACCCCTGACCAAACCTGTTGGACAAACATTTGGAGAATAAGGACCTATTGAAGGTCAAGCCATGTCATGGGCAGTAATTAGAATACTGTCAGGCCAAAGCTTTAACTCAGCACACATAGCAAGGGAATGGGGATGGGAAACTGGAAGAACTTAGGACCCAAAGAGTCCAGTTCATATCCATGGACAATAACTTCAAATATATTGCCATGTTTTTGAACCATAACTCAAAACACATAAGGGGATATAGGAATGGTATTTATTACAAGAAGTGAGCAGGACATAAGCACATTGCACAAAGATTAAGTACTTCAGACATTAACGTAAACATGGACATAACAACTGGTAAGTAAACACATTGGAGTTGGGGCTAGAATTAAAACAAGGACATACCAGTTTCAGAAAGCAAAGAGATCAGAAATCTTGTAACATGTCACATTACAAATAGCAAGAGTATACTTATGCATGTGAGTGTGAGTTCAGGAAAAGACTCGAGTGTTGGTCATGTGTGTGTTAAGAAAGGAACATGTATTTATAGTTTGAAATCAGGCAGGGAACAAAGGTAAGAAAATAATCATGTATCAATTAGAATCATCAGTAGAAGAAAATCCCTTTAATTAAGGAGTTCAAATTTGAACGGTAAAGGGCATAAGTTATTTGAGGAAGGAGATCAAGTAAACATATTGTGCATAGCATACAAATAAGGGGTAAATACATAAGGGTTTTAATTAAGGAAAGAAAATTTGAAATACACGGTTAAGTAAATAACGCGAGAACAAAGTAAATCAATTAGTGCATAGTAAATCAGAGAGTCAAGGACTCAAAATCACTAATAAACCAAGTCAGAAATAGGGGAATCGACAGGTTAAAGAGAGTCTTCAAATTAAATAAGGAAAGAATCAATCGGGCTTACACAAGGAAGTCTGAAAGCAGTCCCAAAATTAAACGTCATTCTAGAGGGACAACCAGTGTATATAAAAAATGCACAATATTGGGCGTGTGAGGTTAGATCATGGCAAAGAGAAACAGTAGTGCTAACGAAACATGATAGTCGTATAGGCTAATCTAGTAACAGGGAGAAGGGGGTATCAGAAGCATGCTAAAGAGTCAAGTAAACAAGGTCTTATAGGGTTTTAGCAAAAAGTCAAAACCACATGGAGAAACAAAGCTGGAACAAAGATGAAACAACTTCAGGAACTTAGAGATTAGGGTTTGAAACCAAGCAAGTTTAGAGATAAGAAGCACACAAAGAACGTAAGAAGTGGCCTCAAAACTCGAACGAAAACCCAAATTCTAGGGTTTTTACCATTAATCGAGTCTAGAGACGAAAACAAGCAAGTCAGGCAGAAATACTAACGCAATAAGTTCATAAAACTCAAAGGGACTGAGACCTTAAACATGTATTTTCCAGAAAACTTCATGAAAACATAATAAAAGAAAATCGTGCAAAATACAGTAGGGAAATCATGAGAACAATGTAGAATAAAACACATAAGAATCACAGTAGAGCATGTAAAATCAGAGAAACCCTAAGTCGGAGGAGATGAAATGTTTGAAAGCAAACTTTTGAAAGAAACTGTGGGAAATCATTTGAAAACCTTAAAATAAGCATATATATAGAACAGATCTAAAGAAATCAGGAAAACTTCAAGAGGCTAGTGTTTCAGAAGAACCCTAGAAGCGGGAAAGCCTGAAAAGTCACGATATAAGCCAGAGAATATCACAATCAGGCTCAAAAGACCAAGAGCCACCAGAGTAAGGCCGGGGATGGCCTGGATCTTCGAATAGGTGAAGATCTGAGTGAAGACCCTCGAGGTCTGGCCTTGATTCTTCAAAAAATAGGCATGCAGGAGTCATTGGAGCCAGGTACATGCCTTTAATGGCTTTGGAAGCCATGTATTCCGGCGATTTTGGGTGGTAACCAGAGGGAGGCGGCTAGGGTTAGGTTTTGGTCTTCGAGAGAATCAGAGAAGAGAGGGGATTCTAGGGCAGTGAGTTAGGAGAAATGAGAGAATTAGGGTAGTCGTGTGGATTAAAAAAGGAAGGGACGAATATGGGCCTTTGATCTCATAGATCAACGGCCAGGATGAAAAGGGGTCTGGGTCGGGTTATTTGGAATTGGGTCGTGGGTTAGGTTTAAACAGAATTGGGTTGGGAATTTGGGACTAAGATTGGACCTACTTTGAGGCTAAAATTGAAATACATGTAGCTAGTATTTAAATGCCCAATTTTCCTTTGTTTAATTTTATAAAAATAGTGAAAATTACATTGGGAGAAATCAAAAGCAATGAAACCCTTAATAATTCATAAATATTAATTAAAAAATACTGGAACTAACTTTACAATTATAAAATACTGTTAATCGAAAATAGTCTATGATTGCAATTATATGCAATTTAGCTTTAAAAATACCAAATAAATTCGTAAAAATATACGAAATATCACCTTAATTATATTTTGGTATAAATATGAGGATAAAATAAGTTATTCACCAAAAATAATAATTTTGGAAATAGTTACTGGGTTTTGTAGTATTAAAATAGGCAATAAATTGGTTTAAAAAATCATTAAAAATGCCAAAACTCTTGGGCGTGCTTATATATGCACATATATGCTATTTTGGAAGTATTTTGGGTACAAAAATACTTAGAAAAAAATTGGATATCAACAGCTGCCCCTATTTGCCTAGGAATGATGAAAGAGTTGTCGGGTAAAGATATGATGGACAATTTTGACCGGAAGCGGCGATTTGACAAGAATTTGACCGAATTCTGATCTCTGAGCTGCCTACATATCCCTGGTTTTATAGGAATCAGGTCATATATAGTCCGAGATGCACTTACGGAATGTGCCGATGGAAGTTTTAAAGAGACATACACAATATTTAGGTGGCAAAAGGTATTTGAAGTTTGACCGGCTGCGGGAACCGAAGTGGGATCGCTCCTGCTGAGACGACCATCGCTAGCTGGTGTACCTGCAAGTGACCAATACGGGCGTATATTGTGCATAAAGTTAAAAGTGGTGCAAGTTCTCGTTGGACCATGAATGTTGTCTTCGGACGGTTAGGATGACGTCCTCGGAACATGATGTCCTGGTCCATGAAGCGCAAAATAAAGGATTCACAGGCTATGAAATGATATTCTCGGGCTACGATAATGGTGCCTCCGAACCATGATGCCTTTGAATAGTGATTTGCAGGATATAAAGTGAGGTCCTCGGGCCATGACATGGTGTTCTCGGGCTATGAAGATGATGCCTCCGAACAATGACGCCTTCGGACAGTTTGGCGGTATTTCAGCCGATGAAATGCAAGATTTGGCGGTATTTCAGTCGATGCAGAAAATGTAAATAACGATATTTCAGCCAACAAAAATTTAAATAAAGTGCACCGTTTTAGCTGTTGTAAAAAATATGTAAATGTCGATGTTTCAGATGACAGAAATTTAAATAAAGCAGCGATGTTTTAGTTGATATAAAACGTAAATGGAGCTATTTCAGCTGATACCGAGAATTAAATAAAGTTGTCCATATTTCAGCCGATAAGGATTTAAACAAAAATTGGCGGTGTTTTAGCCATGCAAGATTTATATGAAGCTGGCGGTGTTTCAGATGATGCAAATAGAGGTGGCGATATTTCAGCCATGCACTTGGAGGTAGAGCTTAACCTCGGAAGGCATAAAGGTAGCCTTATGCAATGCAAGAAAATGCAGGATGGAGACAGTACTTAGTCGCGAAAGGTAGAAAGGTAGAAAGGTAGCCATATGCAATGCAAGAAAATGCAGGATGGAGACAGTGCTTAGTCTCGAAAGGCAGGAAGGTAGCCTTATGCAATGCAAGAAAATGCAGGATGGAGACAGTGCTTAGTCTTGGAAGGCAGAAAAGTAGCCTTATGCAATGCAAGGAAATGCATGAGACAGTGCTTAGTCTCGAAAGGCAGAAATGTAGCCTTATGCAATGCAAGAATGTAAAAGAACGAATAATGGTAAGATCTCTTAGCTGATAGTTGATTACGATATCGTGACTGTTGGGGAGGTCGTGTACGAATAGCAATTGCGAATAAATGATGATCCTGAGAAGTTGCATCCTTGGGAAAGTATGCGTGCATAGATATACCTAATGATCTTGCGAGTCGAGGGCCTGCATCCAAAGAAAAATCGTGAGTTCTGTAAAGGGGAAAGGTTAGTTCGTTTTCCCATGGCTTCTGGTGTTATGTATCATTGGGGTAGCGTCGCTAAACAGTAGCAATTCGAGTAACACTTATGCATGATTTAACAAATACAACGTAAGTATATAAAAAAATAGCTTTCTTTAGATGAACCAATTACTGCGACGTGGTTCAAGACATTGGAACCTCTCTCGCTTCGGAATTTTGAGGGTCCTCCTCAAAATTCTTTCCAATTTACTGGGTGGCACTTCTGACGGCTTTGCTGAACGGCTGAAAAATCAACTTCAGAATTTTGAGGGTCCTCCTTAAAATTCTGCCCCAGTTTACCGAGGTGGCATTCCTGGCAATGAATGGCTAAGAACTAACTTCGAAATTTTGAGGGTCCTCCTCAAAATTCTGCCCCAGTTCCAATAGTAGGGGGAAATGAAATTTTTATTAAATTGTGACCGAACCCCTAGGGCTGCCTACATATCCCCTCTTAAATGGGAATCATGTCAGGCGTAGTTCAAATTACATCATAAAGGGAATCATAAGTGGTTACACATAGTATCGTTTCACTATATCTGAATTGATTGGCTTAGGCCAGACTTCTCCGTCCATCTCTAAAAGAATAAGGGTTCATCCGGTTAGAACCCGATGAACCATGTATGGACCTTGACAGTTGGGAGAAAATTTCCCCTTGGCTTCATCTTGATGTGGGAATATTCTCTTCAACACCAGCTGTCTAGGTGTAAACTTCCTCGGCTTGACTCTTTTGTTGAAAGCTTTGGACATTCTGTTCTGATACAGTTGACCGTGGACTGAGCTATGAACTGGCTGATATAGTTGAGTCTCATCACGTCTTTCTTGTTCTTTGGTGGTGGCAGTTCTTGAATGGCTTTGACTTTTGATGGATCCAATTCTATTCCTCGATGACTCACGATGAAACCCAGTAATATTCCAGTAGGAACCACGAATGCACACTTGGCGGGATTCAATTTCAGATTGTACCTCCTTAGTCTGTTGAAGAACTTTCTCAGATCTTCCATATGATCAGTGGCTTTATTGGATTTGATGATGACGTCTTCTACATAAAACTCGATCTCCTTATGTATCATGTCATGAAATATAGTAGTCATGGCTCTCATATAGGTGGCGCCAGCATTCTTCAACCCAAACGGCATCATTTTGTAACAATACATTCCCCACGATGTGACGAAAGCTGTTTTCTCTGCATCTTCCTCATCCATCCATATCTAATGATAACCAGAAAAACAATCAACAAAATACTACAACTCATGCTTAGCGCAGTTGTCAATAAGAATGTGTATGTTCGGCAAGGGGAAGTCGTCTTTGGAACTGACCTGGTTAAGATCCCAGTAGTCGGCACAAACTCTAACTTTCCCATCCTTCTTTGGTACTGGCACGATGTTGGCTAACCATGTCGGATACTCTACTACCCTGAGAACCTTGGATTTGACTTGCTTGGTAACCCTTTCTTTGATTTTCAAACTTATGTCGGGTTTGAATTTCCTGAGCTTCTGCTTTACCGGCGCACAAGTTGGATCTGTTGGCAGTTTGTGAGCATCAATGGTCGTGCTGAGACCAGTCATGTCATCATAAGACCAGGTGAATATGTCCTCATATTCCTTTAAACATTCCGTATATTCTTCCTTTTCTGATGGTGACAGGTGAACACTGATGCGAGTTTCATTGACATTTTCTGTATCTCTCAAATTTGCGATCTCAGTTTCGTCCAAGTTAGACTTAGGTCTATTCTCAAAATTATCAACCTCTCTAATGACCTCTTCTGGTATATCATCCTCTTCTGAATCAATATCCCTTTGTTGCATTGTTTCGTTGCAAGTCACAATCGTTGGTTCATCGTCAAAGTAAGTAATAGTAATGTTGTATAAAAAATAGAGTAAATGATAGAGAAAATAATAAGAACGAGATATATGATAAACTGAAATGTTTTGATTGAATTCATAATTGTTTGGAACATCGGAGCTCTTTTCAAAATTAAAGACAATGCAGAAAGAAAATTAGCTAGTAAAAAGTAAAATGAGATGCATGGTGCTTTTGTTTAGCCTTGCTACCCCGAAGCTTTCCGGGTCCTGGTAGTTCTAATTGACCAATTACTGAGGCATTCTCCTCGATTCACAGCTTGTATGGAAGGGTCTTCCTCCCCTTCCTCCTCGAAAAGAACATAACAGTCCATATCATCATCCTCTAGAAATAGATTCTTCATGGCTGCCAATGCTTCATCTTCCTCTGACCCATATATAATATCTGCCAGTTGGAAAGTCTACTCCAGGATAGGTATCAAAAATTCCAGTGGATAGTAGGGGCCGCGCCATGGTGGCGACCAGTTCTGGAATTCTTCCCAGGTATAACCGTACCCTAACCCGAAAGTAGTTATCCCCTGGAGGTTTTTGCTGAGTCCCTTTCCAGGCTTGTACCCACACCAATTCAGCATACTTTCAATCTTGTTATCCCACCATTTATACTTATCTACAACGTTGACCCTTTCAATATGGTGGTATGTTTCTTTGCCTATTCTCCTTCTGCCTCCAATCATTGGGATGGTCTGGCGACTATATATGGGGTTGCTACCATCGCCATAAATAATCACCTCTTTGTGATTCTATTCAAACTTCACTGCTTGATGCAGGGTCGATGCTATGGCTCCAACAGCATGGATCCAGGGTCGTCCTAACATCTAGTTGTATGATGCCAGGACATCTATCACTTGAAAGTCGATGTCAAACCATGTTGGCCCCATTTGCGAGCATAGGCTGATTTCTCCAATATTAGACCTTTGGGACCCATCGAAGGCCTTGACATTGGTGGCCCCATCTTTGATCTCATACATGCTTTTTCCCAAGGTTTTGAGAGTTATTAGCGGACATATGTTGTGGCTGGATCCTCCGTCGATCAAGACTCTAGAGATGAAATAATCCTTGCATTGCACGGTGATGTGTAGTGCCTTATTGTGGCTCAGTCCTTCTGGCGGCAGCTCATCTTCGTGGAAGGTGATTTTATGGCTCTCCAGCACTTGCCTTACCATATTTGCCATTTTGCCTCCAATTATGTTGCTGGGTACATAAGCTTCGCTCAATATCTTTATCAAGGCATTCTTGTGAGCGTCAGATCTCTGTAGAAGAGGTAGGATGGATATATGCGATGGTGTTTTGTTCAATTTCTCAACAATCTAGTATTCCTTAGCTTGTATTTTCCTCCAAAGATAGTCGGGCCCAGTTTCAATAGGCCGCCTAGAGGCTTGCTTATTGGACTCAGCTAAGTGTTCTGGGGTGTAAACCCTCCCTGTTCTAGTCATGCCCTGCGCAGCAATTGTTTCTCCTATCTTGGTCTTCCCTTTTCTCCTAGCTTTTGCCGTGTAATCCCAAGTATGGCATTTGAGTGGAATGATGTTATGTCTGACATTGCTACAGGAATAGGTACCCTTGGTGGTAGCACAACAACTTCAAAGGGTGCGGGTGATTTTGGCACTCCAAATTAAACCTCAATTGGCCCGGGTGCCTTTGCAAAAGGAGGCGCTTCAAATTCGAGAGGTATAGACATGTTTATTTCATCGTCCCTGGAGGGATGATTCTACACAACAATTGGGTTAAGGTAACTGCTGGTTTCTTTGGTTCATTATCTTCAGCAATCAAACCTATCGACCTTTTAGGACCCCAATCATATTCGATCTCAATCATGTGAATGTTTCCACCTTTGTGGTCAGGCAGAGGGTTGTTGTGAACATTAGGAGCAGGATCCTTTGGTACGATGACCTTATTGCCGATCAGGGTTTGAATCATGTCCTTCAATGAGTGGCACTCATCAATGGTATGTCCTTTCATGCCGGAGTGGTACGCACAGGTCTTATTAGGGTTGACCCACTGGGAAGGATTTTCTGGAGTTATGGCTGGGATAGGGGTTACATAACCAGCAACTTTAAGTCTCTCGTACAACTGGTCCATTAGTTCAGCGATGGCTGTGTATTGTATGGGAGGTTTGCGGTCAAAATTTGGCCTAGGTCTAGGGAAATTTTAGCGGGTGGGAGGTGATTGGTAGTGAGAGGGTTGAGCATTATAAGCTTGGTAGACAGGTGCTAGTTAAGAGTATCTAGGTGAGGTGGGTTGATATGTGAGAGGTGGAGATGATTGGTAAACGAGTGGTGAGTTTTGATAAGAGGGTGCAGGTGCTTGGTAATTCGGGATAGGCTGATATGTAAGTGGAGGTGATGGGTAAGTGTGGTATTTTAGTGGTGATTTGGCTCCTTGTGCAACCATTACGACACTCACATCCATCTTCTTAGATGTGCCACCAGACTGTAAGGCCTTGTTGGTGGCCTGTAATGCTTCAAGATTAGTAACCATACCATTTTTAATGCCTTCTTCAATTCTTTCTCCCAGTTTGATGATATCGGAGAATTTCTGACCCTCGATCAGCATCAACCTCTTGTAATATTGGGGATACTGAGCCCGGATAAAGAACCTGTTCCTCTGTTCTTCTTCTAAGGCCGGCCTGACCTTTGCAGCTTCTGAACTCCAACGAGTAGCATACTCGCGAATGTTTCGGTAGGTTTCTTCTTAAAATTCTGGATGTAGAATACATCCGCTGCATTCTCTATATTGAATCGGAATCTATCTATGAAATCTGATGCTATGCTACCCAGCTTGTCCATCTCTTGGGGTCCTGGCTGAGGTACTAGGATAAAACATCCCCCTTCAGACTTCTCATCCTTTCCGACTCCGACCAGCTTATTGTAATACGTCCTTAGGTGGACTATGGGATCTCCTATTCCATCGAACATTTCAAACTTAGGAGGTTTGTACCCATCCGGAAGTTCAACATTTGGTTGAATGCAGTTTTCCTCATATCTCAGCCCCTCAATAACTTTATTTCCCTCCACGTCCCGGACTCGGCTGGTCAACTTTTTGAGTTCTGCTTCCAAGTTTCTAATAAGGGAGTCTTTGTCATCAGACTAGGGTGCATTTGAGATTGGTTGAGTGTAGTGGGATGCAGATCCACGTAGATAGGAGTAATTTAGAGATGGTCATTTGTGGTGTTCAGTGGTTCGGGAATGAGTAGTGGAGTGTTATTTGGAGTGTGGCATGCGTTGCAGTGTTAGGTATGAGTGGGTTGTATCTGTGGTTGTGGGGTATTTTGTGGAGGTGCGGGATTTTGGGTGTTGGGAAGGTTGAAATCAGAAGTGCTGAGAGAAAATGACAGGTCCGCCAAATTCTGAACCTGATCCAGTTCTTCTCGGAACTTCAATAATTTTTGCTCAAGTTGGGCTATAGTTTCCTTAGCAACCGGGGTACCCTGAGTAATCTCAGTTCTTTCAATTTCCTTTCTAGCACTTGAATCTCCCATTCTACCTTTGTTCTTGTTCCGGATAGGATTCAGAGGAGGAGGAGGTGGAGGGCCCTTGGATCTTGTGGAGTATGATGATGGTGCCAGAATGCACGAACTAACTTTTGAGGAGGGGAATAAAAATAAAAGAAAAACAAAAGGTAATAAGTTAGTGTGGGTTATGGAAAAAAATGTTGCAGTATTTAAACACATTGTGCAAGAATATAAATCGCGTCCTAATTTTGGTGCCTCGTTGTGCCCGAGGTAGGCCTAGCGACAAATAGTTTTGGAGAATTTATAATGATAAATGCCTCATTTTATTGATAAACATAAGACGAATCCAAAATGACGCTAAATAACAGAAAGTAAAATATCACTAGTGGCCATTGGCCTCATTACATAAAAATAAAGAATAAAAGACTCCTAACTACTTGGTCCCAAAAGAACCTTCCCCAGATTTTGCATCTTTGTCTCCCTCGAACAGCTCCACCAGCTCACATAGTCCTAGCAGCAAATAGGCTTGGGACACATGTTCGCCCGTATTTCCTTCAGCGTTTTGACAGTCTTTAATCCTCTTAATGAACTTTCCTTCCAGCTCCACTAGACCCCGCTCCAAACATCCTAGTCGCTTGTTGGCACTGACAACCATATCTTTCCACTCCTCGATCAACTTCTGATGGGCTTCTTGTATTTCCCGGTGCTCACTTTCACACTCTCGAATTCTCTTGCGTAGTTGATTATACTTAACCCGTGCTTCAGCGCGCTCGTCGATAATTCTGTGATCTCGGACGAACCCGGGCTGACCCATGCCACTGTCTTCCAACCAACCTGAATAGTGCAGCACACAACTGGTGTGATACCTTTCTGGCTCAATAGATTCTTTCCCCAAAATGATTTTGCAATGGCACAAATGTTGAGCTTGGCACCTGTGAGGGCTATTGTTATCCTGGAAATTAGCCATGAAGTGGCTCATTTTGTCGACCCTTGGTATGATTTGGTTTCTTCCGGCCTGCCTCATGGCTCGGAGAGGAACGTAAGGATAAGTTACTCTCAAACCAATTAGTACGAGAAACAATGTATCTTGGGATCAAACAATGAATTCTTCTGTGGGGAACCACTCGACCATCCACTGTACCTGGTCCTCTTTCAGATTTTAAAATAATTCCACCCATCCTCTGGCGTCTTCTGGCTGAGCGAACATTTTAGGTATATTGTCACACCTCTTTTTTCTTCGCTTGCTACACCCCGTGAAGGGTATAATAAAAAGAGTTTTTCCAATTAAAGGACGGTCGGAACGGGATTAGTTATTTAAAGTTTCAGAGTCGCCACTTGAGAATATAATGGTGTCTCAAGTCACCGAATTAATCCCGAACCGAGGAAA
>MU741097.1:0-24017 GCA_026770625.1 Nicotiana glauca | reverse complement strand
ACCCGAGTTTAAGGAAGTAATTAAATCGCGCTTAAAGGTTCTAGCGTGATAATGTTTGGAAAAGGCCGTTGAAATTTGCTAAAACAGCCCCTCCAAATTCTAACTATTTTT
Organism: Nicotiana glauca; assembly: GCA_026770625.1. Lineage (NCBI taxonomy): Eukaryota > Viridiplantae > Streptophyta > Magnoliopsida > Solanales > Solanaceae > Nicotiana > Nicotiana glauca. Next base: position 23,906 of record MU741097.1, on the reverse strand, counting down.
AATAATCAATTATCGAGGGCCCCGCAATTATTTTTGGTTCAGCGAGGCTCATCTCCAAATTTTAAGCCATTTTTAATCATTATTTGTTTATTCAAGAATTACGGCGTCATGAAAACGCGTTTCTAACCACGTCACCACCAGTGTACACGTGATTATTAACACATTTCCCTTTCCCCGAGATTTGGATTTGGGTTACAATCAATGCACACCCCAATTTAAGGAGGTAATTTTAGTTAAAATCGCGCCTAGAGAGGCTAACGTATTGTTATCTTTTGGGAAGGCCATGAAATTTGCTAGATGGCCCGTCCCGAATCTCTCAGTATTTTATTAAGTAATATAATGAGGGCCCCGCAATTGTATATTTGATTTGGCGAGGCTCGCCTCATTTTTATTAAAGGCCAATTAATTTACAATTATAAATCCGGGCCTCGAATTCAAGTTCGAATTCGAACAAAAGGGAAGACCCTTTTAGCTTGAACCCGCTACCTAATTAAAAACCTAATTTTATATTCAACAAAATCCATCAAAAATAACGTGTCCAATGTGTAACCATCCAGGGAGATCAAAAGAAAATAAAAACAAAGGAGAGTGGAACAAAACTGCGAATAATTCGCAAGGCATGCAAAATAATTGATCATCTAAGGCACACCATACCACGAGATAATGAGCTGAACTGGGCATATAGATAAATTTAAGTAGTATGACTAAAAATGCACAACGATTTGCATATTACTGTGTCAGACACATGGTGAGAGCGAAAGTGAGTATCGCATATGGCACATTGAATCTACGAACACTCTATGGTTAATTCACTTTAAGTTTAACTGGAAATCAATGTATTGGAGGCACGAATTCCTTACCCAATCAATTAAACTAAACGAAACTGCTTCCTGTCCATTCCATATTCAAGCTAGCCTATAAATACTACATTAATTTGTTTAAAGCTAACAGGGCACATCTCTGCCAAGATCTATCTAAGGAATTAACTCTTGATTGCCCATTTGTTAAAGTTGACATGAAAATTTTAAGGTGCTAAAATGACTCTTCTAATCAAGCACAATAAAGAAAATGCAGTAGGCTGAAAACAAGCACGATAAATATCTAGGTTCAACAGAACCCTTTTAAACTTGAAACACATTCATCGTGACATTTCCATATTCGACCAAACCCACGCTCACCTTAACAGCAGTCTAACAACTATAAGAATGACATTACAAGGCTCAAAAATTGTTAATCCAACTGAGCGAGACAAGAGGAATCAAGGAACTATTACCAACTGAATGCATATATTTTGTTACACTCAATCTCGTAACCAGCACCTACCAATAGTTTCCAATATCGAAACAGGATTTAATATAAACTAAGCTATAATTACACCAGAAATTTAAACAGGATCAACAAGAGGATGATTTCACTTCATATATCGAACTTGAAATTACAGCAGGGTTCAAATGTGTACCTGGAATTGGACATATAAAAGGAAGAAGGAGAAATGGGTCAACAGCTAGTAACAAGCACCAGCAATCAACAAATAACAGCACTGGCACGATTTGGAACCAAAAACAACCCAAAGAAAACCAAGAACACCACAGCACTCAAAAATAGAAGAACCCACTCGATAAGGCCCTGGTCTAAGTTGAAACACAGCCAATCAAAGCAGCCTAAAAAACTCAGCTACCAAAGCTGAATTCAGAGAAAATTAACTAGCAAATGCTCTTGAAATTGGACTACCAATGCTAATGGAACAGTTTTTTTCTTCAGATTTTCTATTGTTGTTTTTTTTTATTTTTAAATAAGCAGCATTTCAATGAACCTTTTATGGTTGTAGCCCAGACCCCCTTCACAAGGCAAATGCCTCCCTCTTTATAGGAAGAAAATCAGGCAGCCTCTTTTAAAATCTATTTTTACTATAAGACCCTCTTTAATTTCCTTTCAACCCCTCAATTTCTGACTTATTGACCAAGTAACCAACCCCAAAAATTATGACTTACACTAAGACCCCATTTAAGAAGGTCTTGGAAGGTTCCTTTTGATATACAAAGCCTATACTACCCTTATCCTTGTTTTAGATTTACTATCCTAAAAGATTCTACCCTTTTCTCATACCCATAATAGCCTTAGAACCTCTTAAAATTACTGCACCCCTTTAGGTAACTGAACCAAAAACTTTTAACCCTGCGATTTTACTACAGTTACTCCTAGTGCCTCTAGAATCAGCTATAACCAATTATACAGACTAAAACGAGCAATCTTCAAACAAAACATAGATCAAATTTCAAACCAACTAATTACTTAAAGAGTCCAACCTAATTTAAACAAAAAAATTAACTAAAAGGACCAACATATAACCAGAGAAGTCAAGATATGAACATTCGAACAATTATTTGGCATACTATTATCAATACTAACTATGCGACTTATTATCTACGAACGACATTAAGACGAAGTTGATAACAAACCATCCTACTGACTAAATAGCAAGACTTACATTAAATAAAAAGAAGAAAAGAAAACAAATCAGAATAACCACAAAAACCCAAGAATACTCAAACAGAAGAGAAGAAGAAAAAGAAATTGACTAAACTAAATTAGCAAACTTACTGCTATAATGGAGGAATTCCAACCGACGGGTTTGAAAGAATCTTTCGAGATTCTTGACACGTAACATCCCTAACCATGTGTTTTCATAAGAACTCACGTGGTTGGGGATGTTACAGTCAAGAAATCATGAAGATTGAAGTAGACTCATGGCCGAAAAAATCTTGAAATTATCATTCGAGTAGTTCTGGCCATATTCGATCCAAGAAACTACGAGATTGGTGTAGAGGGGGCCAAGGCGGTTCTATGGTGTAAAAATGGGCTTATTTGGCATAAGCTGTGTTTGCCAGAGTAGGGTTCCGGCGACACAAAAATTGATATTCGAAGGGTTCGAGCCTTATTCGAGGGAAACTATTTATGGGAGTGAAGAGAGGACGTTCAAGGCTTTCTATGGTGTAAATTTGGGAGGCAACGGAGGTAGTGGTGTTTACCGGCGGCGACTTTGCCAGCGAGCTATAGAGATACGCTGAAGCAGATGAACTGTCTCTAACGTTTGGATTGTTCTTCAGACAGATCTATGTGTATTAACGAGAGTTTGAGGACCGTTGGATTAAAATGTATGAATGGTTGAGATTGGAAATATACAACCCTACACGTCGTCGTTTAATTATTTTTATGTGGTCTGATATTGTATTGATGGAACGACGTTGTTTTGATTAAATGATGGTCCAATCTTGCCCGTTAGATCAAACAAATGAATGGTCCAGATCTAATGGCTCAAAACGTCGTCGTTCTATCAGGTGAACTGTCTTGTAATTTGACCGTTAGATCAAGAATTCAACGGTCCAGATCTCCTATAACTAAACGACGTCGTTTGGCCTCTGAAACCTACAGACCGAGTTGGGGCGGGTTGCACTGGATCGTGGGCTGGTTTATTGCCCTGGGCTGGGGTTTTTTGGCCCAAGAATTCAAAAGAGCAGCCCATTTCTTTTACCCTTTTTATCTATTTCTTTATTCATTATTATTTTTTATATTACATTTCCATTTTGTATTTTATAAGATTGAAATTAAATTAATAATCATAATAATCAAAGTCTAAAAATTATTTAAAAACTATTTGGTAATTAAAACCATAAGATCCTATTTTTTGATTTTCTTCCATTTCTTTTTTCCAAAATGCATTAATACTAAAAAGTGCAAAAATTAAAATCCTAATGCATATGCATATTTTTGTATTTTTAATATGTGTTATTATGTGACCAACTAACACAAAGAATGCAACAAAATTCTTAAAATTGTCAAAATTATTTTATTTGACATTTTTGGAGTAATTTGCTTAAGGTAAAAATCACGTACTCACACATATAATTCATACGCCTTGGCTGGTGGAAGGCGATGAGATCATCCTAGTCTCTGCGTAGGATCTCTTGCCAATATTCTCCTTTCTGGAGGTGCTCCATGAGCCAAAGCTGAAGTAACAAGTTGCAACCCTCAAAATGATTGCCCTTTTGCTGACATTTGTCCAGGGCTCAGTATATCTCATCAACGATCATGGGCACTATACTAAAAGTCTACCCGCCAATTCCTTCCATCAGAGTCTTGGTTACCATGGCCAGTCTGGTCTGGATTCTAGCCTTCTTCAAAGGGAAAGCTATCATTCCTAAAAATCAAAACATAAAAACGAAGAACCTTCTGTGGATATGCCCCAGTGAGGTGAGGGCGAACTCATCTGAACAGGTGCGGTATGACTTTCTATGGCCGTACCTCTCATACAGATAGTCGAATGGGATGTAAGAGTCTTTCAAGCAGGTTAAATCTGGGTTCTTCTTCAGTCCCATCATCTTAAGGAAACCCCTACCCTTGCGATTCTCTGGCATAAGCAAATCTGTTGTCTCCCAAGGAATGCCAGCTAAACCTTCTATTTCTTCGAGCAAAGGAGTCATTGCAAGGTCCCCGAAGCGGAACACGAACTTGTCACTATACCAGAACAATGTAGCAGCCTCTATGATCCTGTTGTTAGGCTGAATTTCTAGCAGATAAGGATAATTTCCTAAGTACTTGCGGACGAGCGTCTGATCACTGGACTGGAGGTCTTTCCATCAATTCAGCAGCCTTGGATGACTGTTGGTTACCATGCCAAATCTGGGGATTTTGTGCCTCATTTTCTGCAAAATAAAGCATTAGGACCTCACCCCACCGGACTCGACTATTTAAACCAATAAGTAGTATATCAAGCATTTAGTTCTCCAAATAAATACACAAAACATGGAGGTGTCCATTTGGGTTTCAAGGAAAACCGGTGGACCTTGGACAAGACTATCCTAATGAGTCATTATGTGGTCAACATAACTGACTCAGCTAGGTTTGGCCATGATGCATGTACAGTTTAAACGGAGTAAGGTTTCTATTGGGGTATTATACAGGCACCTTTGAGCGGACAACTCAAGAGGGAAAGGAACAAAACTGTCGACTGCACCGCTGATTGACTGGTTTTACCGCAAATACGCCTTTGCCAAATTTAAGGGGTGATAGACCACTTATTATAAGCGTCGCTATAGTATTTGTTTGGCATGAGTGGAATATGATGTTGAAGATGCAATTTACAAGAATAAAACAAATTGACATGTATTTCCACATTCATGAAATAAATATTTGCAATAATTTTTCAAAATTACAACGGTATTGATGGAAAGCGATAAATGAAAGCAATTAAAGAAAAAGAAATAAAAGACAAGTCAGTTTTGAATAAAGGCATTAAACAAAAGCGATAAAATAAATCAATAAAGCCACATATAACATGAAATAGTAAAAGCCTAAGGATCCTCCCCGGTAGAGTTGCCATGCTGTCGACGCCCCCTTTTTCTCACGAAATCGGCTTTATGACTGTTGGGAAGACAACTCTATTCCCGTTTGGGAATTGGGTTTTTGGGTTTGAAGAGTCGCCACCTAATGATTATAGTGCATTAGGACATTTTAAGGAAAAGTTTTAGATGAAGAACCAGAGTTTGGGTAAGGGCTAGAAATTATCTCGAGAGGAAGGTATTAGGCAACCCTCAAGATCCACTAGTGTGGTTCCCAGCCATGTTACAATTGTGACTTTAAGCAAGCAAACATAAGTAGACAAGCAAGATTTACAAATACAGGGGGGGGAGTTTTCATAAAATAGTTGCAAATAATTTGAAACTAAGACGAAGTTAAAGAAACTGAAATTTTACATAAAAAGGGGTTTTAAAATTCAGAATAAACGAGTGAAGAAGGAGAAATTTTACATAATTGCTGGAAGTAGCGGTTAAAGGAGCTGAAATTTGAGAAAAAGGTAGTTTTTGAAGTAAAATAAACAAGTAAATGGAGAGGGGTCCTATGTTTATAAATAATATGGATCACCCCACACAACACCCAGTAACCATTTATGCACATGGTGTTATCGTGTGGTCATCATATCCATATTCTACCCTTCCCACCCCGTTAAGGTATTAAAACACGGAATGTCTTATTACTTACTGCATGCTGGTACCCGTCCCAATCCTATCAGTCTCGGAGGAATTTGGACTACTAGTCCTAAAGGGAGAGGGGTTTGGGGCCTTTTGAGAGTTTTCAAAGGACAAAATACTAAGGCGTCAATCAAAACACATACTGCAAGTAAAGGGGGAAGCAAATAAGCAATTAGGGCTCAAATAATCCTCCTTAAATCAGATAAAGCCATAGAGTTTAGCATGTATTGAACGTACTGGTTTGGTCTTAAATTAAATAAAGCGATGAGCGGACCGGTTCAACACATATTTTTAGACAGGAAGTCCGCATTAGTCTCGCTCGAATGCAGTTGTTTAAAACTGATCTAATTGATTAATTAATCCTTTTTCTAAGTGTTGGATAGAATTGCTGATTTTTAAAAAAACACAAGCCGATTATAAAAGAGTTACAGAGTAAAAGGAGTTTCAGAAAAGAGTGTACTACTTTAAAAGATTTAACAGAAAAGAAACGAACTTCTGAAGATATGCGGACTAATTGAAAAAAAAACTTCACGAGCCTTAAATGAGTTTCAGAAAAAGGGTGATTTGTTTAGAAAATATTCATTACTTTATGAAGTTCATTAAATACTAATTTCAATGGGTACATGCTGTTTTGAATGAATGAAACAGCTCAGATTCGAAGTTCCTATAGGCATGCTCTCTATGCGTTAACTGATTTTGACCTTTTAATCATGAGTACTGCAGACATGGTATCTATATGCAATTTTGTTATTAAGCCTAATTGTTTACTTAATGACGTTATTATATGCAGAAATGCTAATCCCCATAGGCATGGTATCTATATGATTAGTTGCAGAAATCAAATATCAAATCCTATAGACATGCTTTCTACGTGTGAAGTTGCACAAATCAGAAATAAAACCCTATAGGCATATTTTCTACCTTTAGTGCATAAAAGTAAACCCCCTCCCTTTTCACTAAATCCCCATGAGTTTATACAAATTATTACAGACCAGAAGGATAAAACTGAAATTAAAAGTACATCAGGAATTATCAACTACATCCAAACAGCATAATTCACACTTAGTGTCTAATAATATGAGATTGAGCCACTTCCGAGATCCAAATTTCCAAAGCCTTCTCTTATCTAGGGTTTTTAGAGATCTAAGGGGTTACATGAACCCCAGGCAGTGTTTACACCCAAGATGTTGATCAGAATGAGTTATAGTGCAGTGTGGAAGAGCCATCCCTCAAGTGTCCAAGTTTAGAGGGAGCTTAGGGGTCCCAAGGCAAGGCTCACAAGAGGGGGGCAGAACTTAAGTTCTAAGAATGAGTGCAAGTGCAATAGAGAGGAGTAGGGAGTGCCAAAAAGGCAGGCTGGTGGTCATACCTAACCATGAGGTAGGCTGGCGCACCCCTGACCAAACCTGTTGGCCAAACATTTGGAGAGTAAGGACCTATTGAATGTCAAGCCATGGTCTGGGCAGTAATTAGAATACTGTCAGGCCAAAGCTTTAACTCATCACACATAACAAGGGAATAGGGATGGGAAACTGGAAGAGCTTAGGACCCAAAGGGTCCAGTTCATATCCATGGACAATAACTTCAGATATATTTCCATGTTTTTGAACCATAACTCAAAACACATAAGGGGATATATGAATGTGATTTATTACAAGAAGTGAGCAGGACATAAGCACATTGCACAAAGATTAAATACTTCAGACATTAAAGTAAACATGGACATAAGAACTGGTAAGTAAACACATTGGAGTTGGGGGTAGAATTAAAACTATGACATACCAGTTTCAGAATGCAAAGAGATCAAAAATCTTGTAACAGGCCACAATACAAATAGCAAGAGTATACTTATGCATGTAAGTGTGAGTTAGGAAAAGACTCGAATGTTAGTCGTGTGTGTCGTAAGAAAGGAGCAGGTATTTATCGTTTGAAATCAGGCAGGGAACAAAGGTAAGAAAATAATCATGTATCAATTAGAATCATCAGTAGAAGAAAATCCCTTTAATTAAGGAGTTCAAATTTGAACGGTAAAGGGCAGAAGTAATTTGAGGAAGGAGATCAAGTAAACATATTGTGCATAGCATACAAATAAGGGGTAAATACATAGGGGTTTTAATTAAAGAAAGAAAATTTGAAATACACGATTAAGTAAATAAGGCAAGAACAAAGTAAATCAATTAGTACATAGTAAATTAGAGAGTCAAGGACTCAAAATCACTAATGAACCAAGTCAGAAATAGCGGAATCGAAAGGTTAAAGAGAGTCTTAAAATTAAACAATGAAAGAATCAATCGGGCTTGCACAAGGAAGTCTAAAGTCAGTCCCAAAATTAAACGTCATTCTAGAGGGACAACCAGTGTATATAAAAAATACACAATATTGGGCGTGTGAGGTTAAATCATGGCAAAGAGAAACAGTAGTGCTAACGAAACATGATAGTCGTATAGGCTAATCTAGTAACATGGAGAAGGGGGTATCAGAAGCATGCTAAAGAGTCAAGTAAACAAGGTCTTATAGGGTTTTAGCAAAAAGTCAGAACCACATGGAGAAACAAAGTTGGAACAAAGATGAAACAACTTCAGGAAATCAAAGATTAGGGTTTTGAAACCAAGCAAGTTTAGAGATGAGAAGCACACAAAGCACGTAAGAAGTGGCCTCGAAATTCGAACGAAACCCCAAATTCTAGGGTTTTTACCATTAATCGAGTCTAGAGATGAAAACAAGCAAGTCAGGCAGAAATACTAACGCAATTAGTTCAGAAAACTCAAAGGGACTGAGACCTTAAACATGTATTTTCCAGAAAACTACATGAAAACGTAATAAAAGAAAATCGTGCAAAATATAGTAGGGAAATCATGAGAACAAGGTAGAAGAAAACACATAAGAATCATTGTAGAGCATGTAAAATCAGAGAAACCCTAAGTCGGAGGAGATGAAAGGTTTGAAAGCAAACTTTTGAAAGAAACTTAAGGAAATCATTTGAAAACCTTAAAATAAGCATAGATCTAGAACAGATCTAAAGAAATCAGGAGAACCTCGAGAGGCTAGGGTTTCAGAAGAACCCTACAAGCGAGAAAGCCTGGAAAAGTCATGATATAAGCCAGTGAATATCACAATCAAGCTCAAAAGACCAAGAGCCACCGGAGCAAGGTCGGAGATGGTCGGGATCTTCGAATAGGTGAAGATATGAGTGAAGACCCTCGAGGTCTGGCCTTGATTCTTCAAACAACAGGCATGCAGGAGCCATTGGAGGCAGGTACATGCCTTTAATGGCTTTGGAAGCCATGGATTCTGATGGTTTTGGGTGGTAACCGGAGGGAGGTGGCTAGGGTTAGGTTTAGGTCTTAGAAATCATAGAGGAGAGGGGATTCAAGGGTGGCGGGTTAGGAGAAATGAGAGAATTAGGGTAGTCGTGTGGATTAAAAAAGGAAGGGAAGAATAGGGGCCGTTGATCTCCGAGATCAACGACCAAGATGAAAAGGGGTCTGGATCGGGTTATTTGGAATTGGGTAATGGGTTAGGTTTAAACGGAATTGGGTTGGGAATTTGGGACTGAGATTGGACCTAATTTGAGGCTAAAATTGAAATAGACGGGGCTAGTATTTAAATGGCCAATTTTCCTTTGTTTAATTTTATAAAAAAAGTGAAAATTACTTTGGGAGAAATCAAAAGCAATGAACCCCTTAATAATTCATAAATATCAATTAAAAAATATCGGAACTAATTTTACATTTATAAAATACTGTTAATCAAAAAATAGGCTATTATTGCAATTATATGCAATTTAGCTTTAAAAATACCAAATAAATTCGTAAAAATATGGAAAAAAACACCTTAATTATATTTTGGTGTAAATATGAGGATAAAATAAGTTATTCACCAAAAATGATAATTTTGAAAATAATTACTGTGTTTTGTTGTATTAAAATAGGCACTAAATTGGTTTAAAAAATTATTAAAAATGCCAAAACTCTTGGGTGTGCTTATATATGCACATATATGCTATTTTGGAAGAATTTTGGGGTACAACAGCTATTCGATGGAGCTAAAGATGCCGAGTCTGGGGAAGGTCCTTCTGGGACCAAGTAGTTAGGAGTCTTTGCTTTTGTTTTAAAATGTAATAAGGCCATTGGCCATTAGTGACATTTTACTTAATGCAATTTTAGTGTCATTTTGGGATTCGTCTTATTTTTATCAATAAAATGAGGCATTTAGCATGATAATTTCTCCAAATCAACTTGTCGCTAGGCCTACCTCGGGAACAACGAGGCATCCAAATTAGGACTCGATTTATATTCTTACACTATGTGTTTAAATATTGCAACATTTTTCTCATAACCCTTACTAACTTGTTACTTTTTTTTGTTTTTACTTTTTGCTTTATTCCCCTCCCTAAAAGGTTAGTTCGTGTTCTCTGGCATCATCATCCTACTCCACAAGATATAAGCGCCCTCCACCTCCTCCTCCTCCGATTTCTATCAGATACAAGAACAAGGCAAAAATGGAAGACTTGAGCAACATCATAAAGGAGAGCTCAGGTGAACGGGTAGAGGTTACTCAGGGTATTCAGGTTTCCAAGGAAAGTGCCGCCCAACTTGAGCAGAAGTTGTTGAAATTTCAGGAGGAACTGGACCAAGATCGGAACTTGGCAAACTTATCATTTTCCATGGCCACCCCGGATGCCAATGCTCCAAATCCTACACCTCCACAAAACATTCCAAACCCACAAAACCAACCCGCTCCCTATCACCATTGCAACACATGTCGCACTTCGAACAACAACCCACTACTCATTCCCGAACCACTAAACTCCACAAATGAGCATCCCCACCACACCCCCATCTATGTGGAAACCATACCACAATATACTCAACCTATTTGAAGCACACTGGAGTATGATGACAAAGACTCTCTTATTAAGAACCTGGCCGCACAACTCAAGAAACTGACTAGACGAGTCCAGGGTGTTGAAGGAAACAAAGGTACCGAGGGGCCTAATTATGAGGACCTTTACATTCAGCCAGATGTCTAGCTTCCCGAGGGGTACAAACCTCCTAAGTTCGAGGTGTTTGATGGCACAGGGGATCTCAAAGTTCATTTGAGGACATACTGCGATAAGCTGGTTGGAGTCGGAAGAGATGAAAAGATTCGCATAAAGCTCTTTATGAGAAGTTTTAAAGGTGATGCTCTATCTTGGTACATTAGCCAAGACCCCAAGAAGTGGACGAGCTGGGTAAGTATGACGTCCGTTTTCATGGACAGGTTCAGATTCAATACGGGGAATGCGTCAGATGTATTCCACATCCAGAATTTGAAGAAGAAACCTACAGAGACATTCCGCGAGTATGCTACTTATTAGAGATTAGAGGCTGCTAAAGTTAGGCCGGCCTTAGAAGAAGAACAAATGAATAGGTTTTTCGTCCGAGCTCAGGACCATAGTATTATTAGAGGTTGATGTTGATTGAAGGCCAAAAATTCTCCGACATCATCAAGCTAGGGGAAAATATCGAGGAAGGCATTAAAAGTGGTATGGTCACTAATTAAGGCATTGTAGGCTACCAACAAGGCTCTACAGTCTGGTGGCACGTCCAAGAAAAGGATGCGAGTGCCGTGATGGTTGCATAGAGAACAAAATACCCAGTAAAATACCAGACCTACCCAGTATCTCCTCTCACATATCAACCTACCCCTAATTACCAAGCACCTCCGCTCTCTTACCAAGTGCCACCACCTACTTACCAATCATCTCCACCCCTACATATCAACTTACGTCACCAAGATATTTCCAACCCGCGCCCGTCTACCAAGCCTATAATGCTCAGCCTTCTCATTATTAATCACCTCCCACCAGCCAAAACTTCCCTAGACCGCGTCCTAACTTCGACCGTAGACCTCCCAAGCAATACACCGCCATCGTCGAACCAATCGAATAGCTATTTGAAAGGCTCAAAGCTGCTGATTACGTATCCCCTATTTCTGCCATAACTCCAGAAAATCCTTCCCAATGGGTCAACCCGAACAAAACCTGTGCATACCATTTCGGCATGAAAAAGGTATACCATTGATGAGTGCCGCTCTCTGAAGGATAAAATCCGAGCTTTAATTGACAACAAGATCATCGTGGCAAAGGAGCCTGATCCTAATGTTCGCAACAATCCTCTGCCTGACCACAAGGGTGGAGGCGTGCACATGATCAAGATAGAAGATGATTGGGATCCCAAAGGGTTGATTGGATTAATTGGCAAAGGTGACTAGCCGAAGAAACCAACAGTCACACTTAATGCAATTGTAGTCCAGATCCATCCCTCTGGGGATGCTGAAGTAAACATGTCCGTACCCCTCGAGCTTGAAACACCGTCATCTACAAAGACAACAGAACCAATTGAGGTTGAGTTTGGGTCTCCAAAGGCACCTGTACCCTTTGAAGTTGTTGTATTACCTCCCAAAATGAGGGTACTCATTCCTGTAGCAATGTCAGCCATAACGCCGTTCCATACACAGGCCGTTCCTTGGGATTACACCGCGAGGCGAGAAGGAAGGGGAAAAATAGATCTGGAGAAGCAATTGTAGCACAGGGCATGACTAGAACCGACAGGGTTTATACTCCAGAACATCTAGCTAAGTCCAGTAAGCAGGCCTCTAGACGACCGACCATTACTGAAACTGGGCCTGATGACCTCTGGAGAAAGATACAAGCAAAAGAGTATCAGTCATCGATCAGTTGAACAAAACGCCAACCCAGATATCCATCTTGGCCCTGCTACAAAGCTCTAACACACATAAAAATGCCTTATTGAAAGTGCTGAGTGAGGCATATGTTCCCAGCAACATAACTGGAGGAGAAATGGAAAACATGGTAGGACAGGTATTGGAGAGTCACAAAATCTCTTTCAACGAAGATAAGTTGCCCCCAGAAGGGCTAAGCCATAACAAAGCATTGCACAGTGAAGACTATTTTATCAACAGGATTTTGATTAACGGAGGGTCCAGCCTCAACATTTGTCCATTGGCGACTCTCAGAACATTGGGGAAGAGCCTGCATGGGATCAAGGATGGGGCCATCAACGTTGAAGCTTTTGATGGTTCCCAAAGGTCCACTATTGGGGAGATAAGTTTGTGTCTGCAAATGGGACCGACTTGGTTCGCCGTTGATTTTCAAGTGATAGACATCCCGAAATCTTACAACTTACTATTGGGACAACCTTGGATCCACGCCGCTGGAGCTGTAGCATCAACCCCGCACCAGGCAGTGAAGTTTGAGTGGAATCACCAAGAGGTGATTTTTCATGGAGATGGTATTAATCCCATATACAGTTGCCAGACCACCCTAGCGATCAGAAGAAGAAGGAAGATAGGCGGAGAAACCTACCATCATATTGAGCGAGTCAACGTCGTGGACAAGGATAAGTGGTAGGATAACAAGATTGAAAGCATACTGAATTGGAGCGGATATGAACCTGGCAAGGGACTCGGCAAAAATCTCCAGGGAATCACTAAACCTATCAAACTGAAGAAACACGGCACCACCTTCTGGTTGGGGTATGGATATACTTGGGAAGAATTCAAGGACTGGTCGCCACCATGGAGCGGCCCTTACTATCCACTGGAGCACCCGATACCTCGCCTGGAGCAGACTTTCCAGCCGATAGATATCATATATGGGTCAGAAGAAGAGGAAACATTGGCGGCAATGAAGAATCTATTCTTGGAAGATGATAATATGGACTATTATGTCATTTTCGAGGAGGAAGGGGAGGAAGACCCTTCCAAACAAGCTGTGAGCCGAGGAGCTGTTGATACCCAAATTTTCCTTACCTATTTCTTATACTCAAAATAGCATGTACATGCACATATAAGCATGCCCAAGAGTTTTGGTACTATTCCCTTATTTTTAAAGATTTTAAAATCCATTTATTATCTATTTTAATAAGTACAAAATTCAATAATTATTCCCAGGCTAGCATTTTGGTGAATAATTTATTTTTATTCTCATATTTACACCAAGATAAATTTAAGATAATTTTTGCACATTTGTTTGGTATTTTTAAGCTAAATTGCATATAATTGCATTTATAGCCTATTTTTACAATTAACACCATTTTACAATTATAAAACCATTTTTAGTATTTTTAGATTAATATTTATGCATTATTATTTAGTCAAGTACTTTTAATTTGTTTTAAAATCTTCTTAACTATTTTATAAAATAATAAAAGAGGGAAAATTGGACATTTAATAAACAACCCTTTATTATTTCAATTTTAGCCAATTTGGCCATACCCCCTATAAGATTTTAATTGGCCCAATATCCCAATTAAACTAACCCAACCCAATCCCTAATATAACCCGGTCCAACCCCGTTTTAATCTGAGCCGTTGATCAAATGAGATCAACGACCCAGATTTATTTCCTTTAATTAAATCAAATTACACCCCCAGACCCCTCATTTATTCGAGACAGTCTCTCTCTCTCTCTCTCTCTCTCTCTCTCTCTCTCTCTCTCTCTCTCGTCTCTTCCTCTCCATTCTCTCTAGAATCTTCTGGTTCTTTCTTCTCTGATGGCCTCTACCATCTCTCCGACCACCTCCACTCTCACCCTTTTCGACCATTAGCCACCATGAAACCCTAGCCCACTGATTCCCTCTATTCCTGAGACCCCAGAAGCCTCCACCATGCAAATCAGTCCCTAAAAGCTCCATCTGGTTTGTTTCCGGCCATCTCCGGCCACCTCCTTTCAACCCCAAGTCTCCGATGGGCCTTTCATCGCCTTGCTCAACACCTTTAGGTCCTTCGAGGTTTATGGGCCATGTTGATTTGGACCTAGGGCTCCTGGTTCTGCTACTTATGAGTTCTCTGGTGTGATTTCAGGTGAAATCACACCCTATATGTCACGATCGGTGGAGTTTCAACAGGTTCTTTCAACTTCTATTAGGGTTTCCCTTTTGAACCCTAACTCTCTCCCGAATCTCTCAAAACGGTGTTATTTTTACGCTATTTTCATGTTTCCTCTATGTTCTGCTTATTCTCGAGCTTCTTCTGAATGATCCTCTACTTTGAACCATTTTCACTTTCTTTGAAAAATTAGGGTTTCTTGGATTTCTTTTACGCATGTTTCGACCAATTTCTTTATGATTAAACCTTTTCCTTGTTTATTTTGACCGATTTTATGCTCCTACTATTTTTTAGCTTGAATGTGCTAAAAACCCTGATTTTAAAGATTTTTTATTCGTTTTGGTTATGTGTGTTAGCATGATTTCTCTACTATTTTTCTATGTGTTAGCATGTTTAGTTGCTTTGATTATGTGTGTTAGCCTGATTTTCCTTGCCTTGTCTCTATGTGTTAGCATGTTTCTTCGTTTTGATTATGTGTGCTAGCCTGATTTTCCCTTTGCTTTGGTTCTTTCTCTTAGTCTATTTTCACTATCTCTGAATGATTGTGTTTGTTCATCTCTCGTTCCCTTCTGTCTATGTGGCTAATTTTGTTTTCTACTCTTATTTATTTGCCTCTATTATGTTGAGAATACAGAATCATGACTTCGCATGATTGATTCTGATTTTCCTTGATTGATTGGAAATTGAAAGACTTTCTTTCAAAACCCTAGCATTCTACTCGCCTATTTAAATTAATTGATTTTGTTAACTTATTTGCTATAATACTCTGTTCTACTTAGCCTTTCCGTAATTGGAATTTTCCTAAATTTGGTCCTAATTGACAACTATATGCAATACGGAAACTTGACTCCTTCCTTATTTAATCCTGTACTGATATTTTCTTCTTCCCTTATATGGTGCTGAATCTTTTCGTTTGATTTTGATTCCCTTAACTAATGGGAGTGCTTCATTGATTCTCTAATTGATTGATTCTGAGTTCTTCAATTAACATACTTCTGTGATTTTTACCTTATTTTACCACCTACTTTCAACTATAAATACCCTAAGTCTTTTACACGAAAAAACACATGGTCTTCCTGACACACACACATCACTGAATATCTCAATCCTGCATTCTCTTGTGCTCTTTCTCTTGCTTTTGCTCTATTGTTGTTCTCTGCTCTTGCTTATTATTAGTGTGTTACTACTTTGTCTTTGCATCCTGCTTTTGCTCTTTTACTGGTATGTCCTAATTAATCTTCAAGTCTCCAACCAATGTGTTTACTTTTGTTTCAGTTCATTATCTTTTTGATTTTCTTCTATTTATGCTTCTTCTGCTCAATGTGCAATTGATTCTTTGCTTTAATACTTCACCATGTCTTCTGATTTACATGCTAAGTCTGTAATATGACTTTGTCTATCCCTAACTTTACTTGCTATGCCTATGTCCTATTGCTATACATTAGCATGCCTAAACTTTACTACTTCCCAGTTCCCCTGATCCCTGGAACTTTGTATGTCCTTCTTGATTTACATGTTTCTAACTGTTGTTTATCTTAAATGTCATAATTGTCCCCCTATTATTGTCAAAGTATCATGTCTAAGTATGACCATTCTTGGTCCCCTGAATCTCCTGATTCTGTGTAGTCATGCTTCATTAAACTTTTGTATCTCCTTTAGCATTGTGTGATCTATCTGTTCCCTTTTCCCCATGATCCCTGTATGCAATCCTGTACTGTTGAACTATTTGTTTCTGCTGTTCTCTTTTTAAAAAAAAAAACAAATCCCTTGTTTTCGAAAAATCTTTTAAAAATACTTTTTCCTGGACTTCACACTACTCTTAGAGAATAGGTTGTGCCCCCTTCGTGTGAGCATTACTTTGAGTACCTCTGAGTACTCACTGAACTTTGACACATAAGGCTGGTATTCCACACTGCACCTGTCCTGCATTCTTCTAAGTGTTTAGGTGCTGGTATTGGCCAAGGACCCAATGGGACCCTAGGGAGGTTTCCCGCACCTAGACCATGGCAAATGTTGTGAACTCGAAGGGGTTGAGGTTGGAACACTGGGCCTGATTGAAGGCTCCCTATTGAATAACTTCTTATTTTTGTTCTGTATTACTGTAATTCAGATACTACTAGTTTGTAATAATTTGTAAACAAACAATTGGGGGTGAATAGTGAATATGGGGAGGTTTATGCATGCTTAGTATAAATAATGGATAGAAAACATGCCTATAGGATTTTTATTCACTTATCTGCGCAATCGATAACCTGTATAGGTCATACATCTCATTCATTAGAGATCCTGCTTTAGGTTCTTTATTTTCAGCCTGTCATTATGCTCATCTTGTAACCACTATCAGTTAATAAAGAGCGAACAATTTTAATGAGCAATTAATCATTACTGCATTGGCATGTTAGAAACCATGTTTTAGGTACTGCTATGTGCATTAGATATCCCATCCTTAGGATTTATCACTCGTTTGAGTTGCAGTAGTTAATTCACGTTAGTCTAATAACTTTGTTAAAATATGGATAAATAGTTTGAAACATTTTTCTGCAAATACCTTATCATGCGTACCTTTATAAATCAGAATCAAAATATGTATGTCCATCCCTTAAAATAATCAGCCAATGTGTACGATGCCTAGGCAAATTTTAGGCCCGATAAGAACTGATTAATTGTGTTTTTATTAGGTTAAAACCAACCAACTTCTTTAATTTCAACTCTGCCATTCCCATTTTTTCTTGTTTTGATTCTTTGAAGTTCACTCTGTTTTCTTAAAAAACTCTGCTTCATCTGGAGCGCTTTTGAAATGATGCAACTATTTTACTCTTGCTAAGTTTCTGATTTTTATGTCCCCAAATCACTAGGTTACCAAACTCTACCCAGAATCATGCTATTTCACTTGTCCTACACCTCATTAAATTATTGTTACTACTTCATTTTAAAACCATGCTTTAACTGCTGTAAAAGTTCCTATCTTTGAGACCGTAATTGTGTTTAAGTCATGCTATTTATGTGTTTGTTTGAGGAGGAATACATGAGCCTTTATATGTTTACATGCTTCCCCAACATGCAGTATGTGTTTTGTATGTCACCTTAGATTTTTATCCTTTAAAACCAATCAGCCTAATATCCTACCCTTTAGGACTAGAAGTCCTAAGTGCCTCCGGGACTGATAGGATGGGAGCGGGTAATATCATGCAATAAGTAAAACGAGACCATTCCGCATTTAATATCTTAACGGGGTGGGGAAAGGGTAGATATTGATACGATGACCACGCGATAACACCACATGTACAAATGGTTACTGGGTGTTGTGTGGGGTGATCCATATTATGTATAAACTTAGGACCCATTCCCTTATTTGTTCATTTTATTTTTTCTCGTAATTCCAACCACTTTTCATAAGCTTCAGCTTTTTTTAAAAAACTATTTCTTCTCTCAAATTTCAGCTTCTTTAACTTCTTTAATCTCTTGCAACCATTATGTGAAAACCCCCTTGTATTTGTAATTCTTACTTGCCTACTTGTTGTTTTCATTTAAAGTCACAATATAACATGGCCGGGAACCACACTAGTGGATCTTGAGGGGTGCCTAACACCTTCCCCTCGAGATAATTTCTAGCCTTTACCCGAACTCTGGTTTTCCAACTCAAAACCCTTTTTAGTGTCATAATTCACTTAATCATTAGATGGCGACTCTTCAATTCCAAAAACCCAAATCCTAAAAGGGAATAGAGTTGTACTCCCAAATGTCGTAAACCCAATTTTGCGAGAAAAATGGGGCGTCGATAGGAGCGCGCCTCAATATTGGTCCATCAGAGCCACCAAGGCCCAGAAAGCTTCAGGGTNGGTTACCGGGTGTTGTGTGGGGTGATCCATATTATGTATAAACTTAGGACCCATTCCCTTATTTGTTCATTTTATTTTTTCTCGTAATTTCAACCATTTTTCATAAACTTCAGCTTTTTTTAAAAAACTATTTCTTCTCTCAAATTTCAGCTTCTTTAACTTCTTTAATCTCTTGCAACCATTATGTGAAAACCCCCTTGTATTTGTAATTCTTACTTGCCTACTTGTTGTTTTCATTTAAAGTCACAATATAACATGGCCGGGAACCACACTAGTGGATCTTGAGGGGTGCCTAACACCTTCCCCTCGAGATAATTTCTAGCCCTTACCCGAACTCTGGTTTTCCAACTCAAAACCTTTTTCAGTGTCATAATTCACTTAATCATTAGATGGCGACTCTTCAATTCCAAAAACCCAAATCCTAAAAGGGAATAGAGTTGTACTCCCAAATGTCGTAAACCCGATTTTGCGAGAAAAATGGGGCGTCGACAGGAGCGCACCTCAATATTGGTCCATTAGAGCCACCAAGGCCCAGAAAGCTTCAGGGTAGCAAGACTGAACAAAGCACCATACATTATCTTTTACTTTTTTGCTATTTGATTTCCATTCCGTATTTTCTTTAAATTTTGAAAAGAGCTCTGATGTTCAAAACAGTTATGGAATTTATCAAAGTATTTTAGTTTCTTATAAATCTCACTCTTATTATTTTCTCTATCATTTACTTTATTTACACATCATTACTATTACTTATATTGATGAACCAATGAATGTAACATGCAATGAGACAACGCAACAAACGGATATAGAATCAGAACAGGTCGTTATTGAGGTTGAGGACTTTGAGAATAGGGTTGTTCGGATGGTAAGCAACCCCCACTTCCAACCGAGAGGTTGTGAGTTCGAGTCTCCCTAAGAGCAATGTGGGAAGTTCTTGGAGGGAAGGATGTCGGGGGTCTATTTGGAAACAGCCTCTCTACCCCAGGGTAGGGGTAAGGTCTGCGTACACACTACCCTCCCCAGACCTCACTAAGTGGGATTATACTAGGTTGTTGTTGTTGTTGTTGACTTTGAGAATAGGCCTAAATCTAACTTGGACGAAACTGAGGTTGTCAACTTGGGGGATACAGAGAATGTGAAGGAAATGCGCATCAGTGTTCACCTGTTACCGTCAGAAAAGGAAGAGTACACGGAATTCATAAGGGAATATGAGGACATATTCGCCTGGTCGTATGATGATATGACTGGTATCAGTACATCTATTATAGCTCACAAACTGCCAACGGATCCCACATGTCCACCGGTAAAGCATAAGCTCAGGAAGTTCAAGCCAGACATGAGTTTGAAAATCAAGGAGGAAGTTACCAAACAAGTCAAAGCCAAGGTCCTCAGGATAGTGGAGTACCCAACATGGTTAGCCAACATTGTGCCAGTATCGAAGAAGGACGGAAAGGTTAGAGTCTGTGTCGACTACTGGGACCTCAATCGGGCCAGTACGAAAGATGACCTCCCCTTGCCAAACATACACATTCTGATTGACAATTGTTCCAAGCATGAGCTATAGTCATTTGTTGATTGTTTTGCCGGATATCATCAGATATGGATGGACGAAGAGGAGACGGAGAAAATAGCTTTCATTATGCCATAGGGGATGTATTGTTACAAGATGATGCTATTTGGATTAAAAAATGCTGGGGCCACCTACATGAGGTCCATGACTACTATTTTCCATGACATGATACACAAAGAGATTGAGGTGTATGCAGACAATGTCATCATCAAATCCAAGAAAGCCATTGACCACATGGAAGATCTGAGGAAGTTCTTCATCAGATTGAGAAGGTACAATCTGAAACTGAATCCTGCCAAATGCGCATTCGGGGTCCCTGCCAGAAAACTGCTTGGGTTCATCGTAAGTCGACGAGGGATAGAACTGGATCCGTCAAAGGTTAAGGCCATTCAAGAATTGCCACTACCAAAGAACAAGAAAGAGGTTATAAGTTTCTTGTCTCAATTACATCAACCAGTTCACAGCTCAGTCCACTGTTATTTGTGAACCAATCTTTAAGGTATTGAAAAAGGACGTCGCCACCAAATGGACTGATGATTGTCAGAAAGCCTTCGACAGAATCAAGGAATACATGTCAATGCCGCCAGTTCTGGTTCTACCAGAACCGGGTAGACTGCTATTGCTCTACCTTGCAGTACTGGATGAGGTATTTGGTTGTGTTTTGGGAAAACATTATAAAACAGGGAGAAAGGAGTAAGCCATATACTATCTCGGCAAAAAGTTCACCCTATACGAGGCTTGGTATTCTCTGCTAAAACGCACCTATTGTGCTCTTACTTGGGTAGCTCAGAAGTTGAGGCATTATTTCTGTGCCTATTCTATGTATCTCATATGAAGAATGGATCCGCTGAAGTATATTTTCCAAAAAAAAGCCCATGCCCATCGGCAAGCTAGCCAAATGGCAAATCCTGCTGAGTGAATTTGATATTGTCTACGTAACCCAGAAAGTAATCAAAGGACAGGCACTGGAAGATCATCTTGCCGAAAATGCCATGGACGGAGAATACGAGCCTCTAAAGACGTATTTTCCTGACGAAGAGGTCTCTTTCATAGGAGAAGATATTGCAGAATCCTATGATGGTTAGAGAATGTTCTTCAACGAAGCAGCAAAATTTGATGGAGTTGGCATAGGAGCAGTTCTAGTATCAGAAACATGTCAGCATTATCTGGTGTCTGCCAAGCTCAGGTTCCCATGCACCAACAACATGGCCGAGTACGAAGCCTGCATCTTAGGGCTCAAGCTGGCCATTGATATGACCGTTCAGGAGTTACAAGTGATAGGGGATTCAGACTTGCTCATACATCAGGTTCGAGAAGAATGGGCAACCAAGAAATCCAAGATACTCCTGTATTTGCATCATGTACAGGAGTTGAGGAAGAGGTTCACAAAGACAGAATTTCGGCATATCCCCAGATCCCAGAATGAGTTTGCCGATGCATTGTCCACTCTATCATCCATGATTCAGCATCTAGATAAGAACTTCATTGATCCTATCCCGGTAAAAATTCAGGATCAACCCGCTTACTGTGCTCATGTCGAGGAAGAAGCAGACGGAAAACCATGGTTTCATGACATTAAGAAATATTTGGCGATAGGAGAATACCCAAAATTTGCAAACGCTACTTAGAAGCGCACACTGTGAAGGTTATCCAATCACTTCTTTCATGGCGGAGGAATTCTGTATAGAAGGACTCTCGACTTGGGATTACTAAGGTGTTTCGAAACACATGAAGCATCCAGGTTGTTAGAAGAGGTTCATGCAGGAACTTGTGGTCCGCACATGAATGGTTCTATCTTAGCCAAGAAAATACTCCAAGCTGGATATTTTTGGATGACTCTGGAAACGGACAGCATCCAGTATGTCCGAAGATGCCATCACTGTCAGATACATGCGGATATGATAAAGGTTCCTCCTAATGAGCTTAATGCAACAAGCTTGTCATGGCCATTCGCCGTTTGGGGAATAGATGTCATCGGACCTATCAAGCCCGTCGCATCAAACGGGCACACGTTTATTCTAGTGGCCATTGATTATTTCACCAAATGGGTTGAAGCATCATCATATAAGGTAGTAACTAAGAAAGTTGAGGCAGACTTTGTTCGTGACCGTATCATTTGACGGTTCGACATCCCAGAGTCAATCATTACTGATAATGGTTCCAATCTTAACAGTGACCTGATGAAAGCGATTTGTGAAATGTTCAAGATTAAGCACAAGAATTCTATAGCCTATAGACCTCAGATGAATGGAACTGTAGAAGCAGCCAATAAGAACATCAAGAAAATACTAAGGAAGATGGTAGAGAAACGCAAGCAATGGCATGAAAAGCTTTCATTTGTTATATTGGGGTACCGTATGTTGATACCCAATTTTTCCCTACGTATTTTTATACTCAAAATACTTTCAAATTAGCATGTATATGCATGTATAAACATCCACAAAGATTTTGGTATTTTTCCACATTTTAAAGGATTTTTAAAACCAATTTATGACCTATTTTGCACTATAAAATCCAATAATTATTCCTAAAACTTGTCATTTTTGTGAATAATTTATTTTATTCTCACATTTATACAAAAATATAATTTACATGATTTTACAAGTCCGTTTGGTATTTTTAAATTAAAACTGCAAGAAATTGCAATTTTAGCCTATTTCTCGATTTAATAGCATTTGTAATAAAAAATCATTCCTAATATTTTTAAATTAGTACTTATGCATTGTTTATTAACTCATTAATTTTAATTTTATTTTTGAACATCATTTACTATTTTATAAAATTAAAATTGGGGAAAATTGGCTATTTAAATTGTAGCCCTTTTTAATTTCAATTTTAGCCCAATTCCAGCCCCAATCTAACCCCCAATTACACTACCCAATTTCAAAAATTACCCGACCCAGACCCAATTAAATAAACCCGACCCACACACCCCTTAATCTCGACCGTTGATTATTTAGATCAACGGTCCACGTTAACCCCTTCCTTTTTTAATCCAATAGCCCCCTAACCCTAATCATTTCTTTTTAGTAGCCGCCCTTGTATCCCCTTCGTCTCTGAAACTCTCCCAAGCCCCTCTGAAACCCTAGCCCTCTCCGCCGGTCTCTGACCTTATTCTACCGAAAATCATGGCCTCTCATGCGTTGTGTAATCTATATCTACCCCTACTCACCATTACCCTCCTTTTGCATGAATATTCAAGGTCTGACCTTGAAGACCCCGACTCAGAAGCTCTCCGATTCAAGTTCTATGGCCATTTTCTGTCTCATCTCCGACGAATCCTAGCCCTGTGAGTCCATCTCCGACTCAGGGCTAGCCTGTTCCAGGCCTTCCTAGTTTTTCTAGGGTTTTCTCTGAAACACTAAGTTTTGAGGTTCTTCATCTTTTTTTCTCTTTAAGATCTGCTTCAGACCTATGTTATTTTCTAAGATTTCAAAGTGTTTTCCACATTTTTGTAGATTTTGTTTTCGAACTGTTCATCTTCTGAAAACTTAGGGTTCCTCCGATTTTCTATTTTATTTGCTCTACTATGATTTCTTTTACTTTTACTGTAGTTCCTAAGTATTTCTACAAGGATTTC
>MU741096.1:64307-129287 GCA_026770625.1 Nicotiana glauca | reverse complement strand
ATTTTCTAGAATTTAAGAGTAATTTTCTTATATTTTGGTATTTTCTTATTAATACACAAATGTATTTCGTTTTAACTTTCTTTACTTTACTTTAACAAATAAAAACAAACACTAGTATTTCTACACAATGATCAACAAGTTTCACACAAAAATCATTTTTATATATTTTATTTTGGAATTAATTGCTTGGGGCAAAAATCACGTGCTCACACCTATAAGTTTAAAATCAGTCTTTACATGCCGACAAAGTTTATATCAGTTTTCTGCATGTCAATGAGATTCTTAAGCTAATTACTGCATTTAGGTGCTATGCCTATAGGATTTTTAAAACCAATTTCTGCATTCTACAAGTCTAAAATCAGTCATTACACCTAGACATCATGACTATAGGATCCAAATTGCCTGCTTAAAATTGTTTACTGGTTTACTGCACTCCTGATTAATGACTAAATACCATGCTCATAGGGCATCATTGACATACGTTTAGGCAAGCCTGTAGGGCAATTGAAATCCTGCAAACTGTAAACTACGCCTTTTGTCATTTGTGAACTATTCGGATTCCGTAAGCCTTAAAATAAGTAGGTAAACTGATTAGGCCTCTATTGCCTCACTTTAACACGATGCTGCATATATTCTATTTGCTCACTTAGATATCCTGCTCTAGGACCTTTTGAAATATCTGAAATCTTGTTATTTGAGACGTGCTATTGTTTGCCTATTTGTGGAGGTAAATGTGAGCCCCCTTAATTGTTCTTTACTTGACAGTCCTAACTATTTTGATTGTCACCTAGAGTTTTCTTCTTTAAGTACCTTAGGAAAATCTAGAACTGCCTAAATTAGAGGTCCTAAATACCTCGAAGGCCATAAGTAAGGGACGGGTAATGCACGCATATAGTTCGTTTAATTAAAATCGCTTATATAACCACTAATGGGAGGGGATTGGGTAGTATAAGGATATGATGACCTTTGCGCTAATGCCACATGTAACCCCTTTAGTTGAGAAAGGTTTACCGGGTATTGTACATGTGTGATCCTGTAGGCTTAAAAACCTAGGACCCCTTTTACCCCTTATTTTAAATGTAATACCAATTTGTCTAATTTGCTTTAACTGTTTAAAATACTAGTTCACATAATTTGAGTTCGGCCGGAAGCCACGTTTGTGGACCGTGAGGGGTGCCTAACTCCTTACCTCAAGGTTATTTCAAGCCCTTAACCAGCTCTAGTAATGCAAACCAGTTTTATGAGTTACTTACTTTAGGTGACCTAACGCACCTTAAACCCCTTAGGTGGCGACTCTTCAAATTCAAATACCCCATTCCCAAAAGGAAATGAGTTATTCCCAATGAATGTCGAAACTCGGACTCCGCGAGGAAAAAGGAGGCGCGACAGCATGACGACTTTGTTGGGGATATTTTAGGCTCTTACCATAACAAACTTGTTTTTGTGAATTAGTCCTACGCATGCTTTATTTTGTTGATACAACCTTTCCCTTCCCCATTTACTTGGATTTAATTGTTTATTTCTCAAGCATTTATGATTTCCTTTATTTTCTGAAACTGACTTGTCTCCTTGTTTTCTTTTTCTAACTGTCTTTCAATTATTTAAATACCGTATTTATCATTTTTAACGTGCAAATACTTGACAACATGCTATTTATTGCTGCATAAATCACGCTCAACATCATATTCCGCTCATGCGCAATCAATCCTGTAGCAACACTTGATGAGTGTTTGCTCTCTTCCTATATATATATTACCCACTATATGTGGAAGGGCACATTTGCGGTAGAACTAGTCGATTAATAGTGCAATCGAAGGTTCCATGCCTTTTCCTCTCAAGTTATCCGCTGGAGGGTACCACTCTATACCTCTATAGCAACCTCACTCTAATTAATTGTGCATGCATCATGGTCAAACCTAGCCAGGTTAATATGTTGTCCACATAATAACCCTTTAAGACGAGCCTCATCCAAAAGTCCATCGGGTTTTCATAACCCCAAAGGACGCCACCACGACTGTGTGCATTATATTTGGAGAAATAAGTGCCAATTTGCTAGTCATTGTTGTATAAATAGACGAACCTGGAAGGGGAAATGGCCTAACCATATTTTGTTTTGCAGAAAATGAGGTACGAAATCCCCAAGTTCGGCATGGTCCGTAGGGAATTTGATCGACGAATCCAATAGCATCCAGCCTGGAGAAGGTCCTTTTGAGACCAAATAGATTAGGTTTACTTACTTCTCAAATGTAATAAGGCCAAGTGCCATTAGTGACTTATCTGATTTAGTGTTGTTTTGGGGCGTCTATCTTTACATTAAAGAAATGAGGCAATTATTGGCACTGAATTTCTCCAAATCTATTTGTCGCTAGGACTACCTCGGGCACAACGAGGCTCCCAAATTAGGACACGAAATTACATTCCTGCAACATGTGTTTAAATACTGCAAACATTTTCAGGACCCTTACTAACTTGTTTACTTTTTGTTTTTCTTTATTCTTTATTCCCATCCCCTAAGGTTGGTTCGCACATACTGGCATCATCAGCATATCACACCAGATCAAGAGGACCTCCCCCTCCTCCTCCTCCAAGCAATATGAAAAGCAGAGGCAAAGCTAAGATGGATGACTTGAGTGATATACGAAGGAAAATGCTAAGAACGGAGTACCCTGATGCCAAATGACTTGGTTTTGCGGTTGGAACAAAAGATACTAGAGTTACAGGGAGAAATTGAGCAGGTCCGTAACTCAAAAAACCTATCCCTCACCCTGAATATTCCCAACATCGACCAACTAAATACCATAAACCCAGCACCTCCCCAAAAAACACCACACTAGCATCCACAAAATCCTCCCGCACCGCATCAATATGGAACTCTACCTCCAAATCCCAATCCTTCACCGATACCAACTCCACCAGATTACCATCATCAACTAATCCTATACCCACAAACCACTACCTATCACACTCCTCAGAATACACCACAACTCATTCCCGACCCTCAAAACTCAACAAATGACCACCACTACACCCAAATCCCTAGCACTCACCAAAAAAACCCTGTATATGTGGATCCCATACCTCACTCTACTCAACCAATCTCCTATAAACCAGAATCCACTGAGAAGGACCTGCTCATCAAGAACATGGCCGAGGAACTCAAGAAATTGACAAGTCGAGTTCAGGGTGTCGAAGGAGGTAAAAGGATAGAAGGCCTGAATTATGAGGATCTATGCATACAACCAGACGTGGAACTGCTAGAGGGTTACAAACCTCCTAAGTTCGAAATGTTTGAAGGAACAGGTGATCCCAAGGTTCATTTAAGAACTTACTGTGACAAGCTCGTAGGGTTCGAAAAAGATGAAAGGATCCGAATGAAGCTCTTTATGAGAAATGTTACTGGCCCTGTCCTGGTACATAAGACAGAACCCTAAGAAGTGGGCCAATTGGTTGAGCATGGCATCAGTATTTATGGACCGGTTTAGGTTCAATACAGAGAATGCACCGGATGTCTTCTACATCCAAAATTTAAAGAAGAAGCCAACTGAGACCTTCTGCGAGTATGCTACTCGGTGGAGGTCAGAAGCAACCAAGGTCAGACCGACACTAGAAGAAGAACATATGAACAAGTTCTTTGTTAGGGCACAATACCCACTATATTATGAAAGGCTAATGGTCATCAAGAATCACAAGTTCTCCGATATCATCAAACTCGAAAAAAGGATTGAAGAAGGTATCAAAAGCGGGATGGTGACAAATCTCGAGGCATTACAGGCCATAAAAAAGCATTGCAATCAGGCGACATATCAAAGAAAAGAGAAGTGGGGGCAGTAATGGTGGCTCAAGGCCCAAAATCTCTGCTCACATACCAAACACTTCCACCCACATACCAAACACCTCCACCCACGTACCAACCCTTATATCCCAAATATTCTCAACCTGCCACCACCTATCATACTTATAATACCCATCCAACCTACTATCATTCACGTCCAACTCGTCCAAATTACCAGAAACTCCAACCTAACTTTGATCGCAAACCACCCAGATAA
The DNA here is from genome assembly GCA_026770625.1 of Nicotiana glauca. NCBI lineage: Eukaryota > Viridiplantae > Streptophyta > Magnoliopsida > Solanales > Solanaceae > Nicotiana > Nicotiana glauca. The sequence goes on along the minus strand of MU741096.1, from coordinate 125,238 downwards.
TACATCGCTATTGCTGAACCCATCAACTAGATATACGACATGTCGAAGGCTACAGGTTATATCATTTCTATTCCTGCTGTGGCAGTAGAGAACTCATCTCAGTCTGTCAACCCAAATAAAACTTGTGCATACCATTCCGGTATAAAGGGGCACACCATTAACAAATGCCGGACATTGAAAGATAATATCCAAACATTGATTGATAACAAGGTCATACAGGCAAATGAAGCTACACCCAATGTACGCAACAAGCCTCTCCCGGATTAAAGGGCTGATGGGGTACATGTGATAGAGACGGATGAAGAATGGGATCCTGAGGTATCAATCGGGATTATTCTGGAAGGCGATGATTTTAAACCTACAGTCACACTAACTCCTATTGTGGTACAGACGCAGTTATCAGTCGAGGTTGAGGTAACCGCATCGGTTCCATTTGAGGTAGAGGTAGTTCCATCTACAATGACACCTGCTCCATTTGAGGTAGAAGTGGCCACAGTTTTCACAATGACAGTATCAACTACACCTCCTTTCGATTCCAAGGACCTATCTTGGGATTACGTTGCTGAAGCTAGGAAAAAGGGAAAAGCAAAATGGAAGAATCTGATGTTGCACAAGGACTGACTAGAACGGGAAGCCTCTATACACTTGAACACTTGGGAGGATCGAGTAAGGAGGTTGCTACTAGACAAACTGTCATTGAATATAAATTGGATGATCTTTGGAGGAAAGTACATGTGAGGGAATACTCTGTCGTTGATCATTTGAACAAAACCTCCACTCAGATATCCATCTTATCACTATTGAAAAATTCAGAGGCACACAAGAATACTTTGATAAAGCTATAATAAAGCTTATGTGCCTAACAATATCACCTGTAGAGAAATGGCCAACATGGTGGAGCAAGTGCTGGAAAGGCATGAGATCACCTTCCACGAGGATGAATTACGCCTGAAGGGTTGAATCATAACCGGACACTGCATATCACAGTACAATTTGAAGACAAATTCATTGCCAGGGTCCTGATCAATGGAGGTTCAAGCCTCAACATTTGTCCATTGAATCTCTGAAAATATTAGGCAAAGGTTTCCATGAGATACGGGCAGGAAGTATGAACATGAAAGCCTTGGAGGCTCTCAAAAGGCTACAATTGGGGAAATTAACCTTTCCCTGCAGATGGGTCCAACTTGGTTTGATGTTGAATTCCAAGTGCTTGACATATCATATACATACAATCTTCTATTGGGTCGACCTTGGATACTTGCCACTAGGGTTGTGGCTTAGACACTACACTAGGCCGTGAAGTTTGAGTGGAACCATCAGGAGGTGATCATTCATAGAGATGGAAGTAATCCTATTTACACCAGTTAAACCATTCCGGTTATCGAGAACAAAATAAGGCTAGGAGGGGAAACTTATCACCACATCGAACATGTCAATGCAGTTGAGAAAGAAAAATGATGGAGTAATAAAATAGAAAGCATACTGGCATGGTCTGGGTATGAACCCGACAAAGGGCTTGGGAAGAATCTTCAGGGCATTACTAAACCAATACAGCTGAAACGTCATGGTACAACCTTTGAGCTCGAATACCAGTATACATGGCAAGAGTATTATGATTGGTTGCCTCCATGGCATGGTCCTTATTACCCTCTCGAGCAACTAGTGCCTCATCTGGGTCAGACTTTTTACTAGGCTGATACAATGGGGAACGACAGTGGAAGAAGCTTTAGCTGGGCTGATAAATTTGTTCCGAGAGAACGAGGACATGGATTGCAGTGCGATAATTGGGGAGGAGGAGGAGGAAGAAGGCCTCACTATTCAGACTGCATAGAAAGGAGCCGTTCTCAGGAATTGGTCTGTCACACCATCTCGGGCCCGCCGAGTCACTGGATAGCTTGGTGTTTAGCCTAATTTATTTCTATAACCATGCTAGTCATTTGAGATGTTTTCAGTAATTTTGTTTTAAAGACGTATTTGTTTCAAAATAATTGCTCGATTCATCGAGCCGTACTCGTTTTGGATATTTTCAAAATTTAATCAAGGCATTGCTATTTATTATTCATTATTATCTTTCACATTTTTTCTTTATACAATGTTATTATTACTTTTTCTGATGAACCGGTGACTGTGACATGTAATGAGATAACGCAACAGAAGGATAGTGACTAAGAAGAAGAGGATGAAATACCCTCGAAAAATGTTAGGGAGGTTGAGAACTTCGAGAATAAACCTAAGTCCAACCTGGACAAAACCGAAGCAGTAAATTTGGGGGGAGTAGAGACCATCAAGGAAACTCGAGTAAGCATTCAATTATCACCGCCAGAGAAGGAAGAATACATTCGTTTCTTGAAGGAATATGAGGATATCTTTGCATGGTCATATTATGACATGACCGGTTTGAGCACATTCATAGTGGCTTACAAATTGCCTACCAATCTAGTGTGTCCTCCAGTGAAGCATAAACTAAGAAAGTTCAAACCAAACAAGAGCCTAAAAATCAAGGAGGAGGTCACTAAGCTAAACAAGGCCAAAATCCTCAGGGTGGTTGAGTACCCAACCTAGTTAGCCAACATTGTACCAGTTCCGAAGACAGATGTGAAAGTTAGGGTTTGTGTTGAATATAAAGATTTGAATAGAGCAAGTCCTAAAGACAATTTTCCACTGCCAAATATACACATCTTGATCGAGAATTGCACTAAGCATGAACTCCAATCATTTGTAGATTTCTTCATAGGTTATACTGCTACAAGATAATGCCATTCAGTCTAAAGAATGCTGGGGCTACTTACATGAGAGCCATGACAACAATCTTCCATGATATGATACACAAGGAAATAGAGGTATATGTTGACGACGTCATCATCAAATCCAAGAGGCCCACAGATCACATAACAAACTTGATAAAGTTCTTTGACAGGTTAAGGAGATACAATCTAAAACTAAACCCCCCAAAATGTGCATTCGGGGTTCCTATAGGAAAGTTATTGGGATTCATTGTCAGCCACCGAGGAATCGAGTTGGACCAGTCCAAAGTTAAGACTATTCAAGAATTACCAGCACCAAAGAGCAAAAAAGACGTGATGAGTTTCTTAGGGCGTCTCAACTACATCAGCCGCTTCATAGTACACTCCACAGTTATATGTGAATCCATATTGAAAATGTTGAGGAAAGATGCTGAAACGAGCTGGATCGAAGATTGTCAGAAAGTTTTCGACAAAATTAAGGAGTACCTGTTCATACCATCCGTCCTAGTCATGCCAGAACCTGGGAAATTTTTGTTACTCTATCTATATATATTAAATGGAGCTTTCGGATGTGTTTTAGGACAACATGACGAGACAGGGACAAAAGAGCAAGCCATATACTACTTGAGTAAGAAGTTCACACCCTATGAAGCACGATACTCTTTGCTGGAGCGCACTTGCTGTGATTTGACCTGGACAACTCAAAAATTGAGGCATTACTTCTGTGCCTACACCACATACCTCATATCCAGGATGCACCCTCTGAAGTACATTTTTCATGCCGACCGGGAAATTATCCAAGTGGCAGATACTGTTAAGTGAGTTCGATATCGTCTATGTAACTCAAAAGGCGGTCAAAGAAAAAGCACTGGCAGACCATCTTGCTGAAAATCCTGTGGAAGGGGAATATGAACCCTTGAAAACGTATTTTCTTGACGAAGAAGTATCATTTGTAGGAGAGGACATTGTTGAAGCCTACTACGGTTGGAGGATGTTCTTTAATGGAGTTGCAAACTTTAGAGGAGTGGACATTAGAGCAATTTTAGTATTAGAAACAAGTCAACATTACCCTGTATCTGCAAATCTTTGGTTCCCATGCACGAACAACATGACAGAATACGAGGCTTGCATCATGGGGCTTAATTTGGCCATTGATATGATTATGCAAGAGTTACTCATATTTGGCAATTCAGATCTTCTGGTACATTAGGTTCAAGGAGAATGAGCTACAAAGAACACCAAAATACTACTATACTTTCATCATGTACATGAATTGATGAAAAGATTCACAAAGGTAGAATTCAAACATGTACCCAGAATTCAAAATGAGTTTACCCAGAATTCTAGTCACTTTGTTATCAATGATACAACATCCAGACAAGAATTTCATTGATCCTGCCCTAGTGAGGATCTCTAACCAACCAGCTTACTGTGCTCATGTTGAAGAAAAAATAGATGGAAAACCTTGGTTCCACGACATCAAAGGATATTTGGCAAGAGGGGAATATCCAGAGCAGGAAAACCATACTCGGAAATGCACTCTGCGAAGGCTATCTAATAATTTCTTCCAAAGCAGAGTAAACCTGCATAGAAGAACTCCTAATCTAGGGTTGTTAAGGTATGTTGATGCAAATGAGGCTTCCATATTTCTCGAAGAAATACATGCCGGAACTTTTGGATCACATATGAAGGGTTTTGTTCTAGCCAAGAAAATACTCAGAGATGGATATTTTTGGATGACCATGGAGGCGGATTGCATCTGGTACGTACGAAAATTCCACCAATGCCAAGTACCTGTAGACATGATAAGGGTACCATCTAGTGAGCTCAACTCAACAAGAGCACCCTGGCCTTTTGCTTCCTGGGGAATGGATGCCATCGGTTTGATCGAGCCCACTGCTTCAAACGGGCGCACGTTCATTTTAGTGGCCATTTACTACTTCACAAAATGGGTAGACACTACATCCTACAAAGCCGTAACCAATAAAGCCATCGCAGACTTTTTCAAGGATCATATTGTTTGCCGATTCGGAGTTTCTGAGTCCATTATCACTGATAATGCTGCCAATCTCAACAATGACCTGATGAAAGCCATGTGTTAAACCTTCAAAATCAAGCACAAAAACTCTACAACATACAGACCTCAAATGAATGGAGTTGTGAAATCTGCTAATAAGAACATCAAAAAGCTACTAAGGAAGATGGTAGAAAACCAAAAACAATGGCACAAGAAGTTACCCTTTGTCCTATTGGAGTACCGCACTACAGTCCGCACATCAACTGGAGCAACCCCCTATTTACTGCTTTATGGTACCGAAGTTGTCATCCCACCCTAGATAGATATTCCTTCTTTAAGAATCATACAGAAAGCCGAACTCAGTGATGTAGAATGGATAATGAGACTCTATGAACAACTAGCCCTTATAGATGAAAAAAGAATGAACGTAGTATGTCACGGTCAACATTATCAGAACAGAATGTCTAGAGCTTTCAACAAAAGAGTCAAACCAAGACAATTCGCACCAGGACAATTGGTATTGAAGAAGATCTTCCCGTGTCAAGATGAATCCAAAGGAAAATTCTTTTGTAGACGGCAAGGTCCTTACATGGTTCACTGGGTGCTAATAGGAGGAGTATTTATATTTGCAAAAATAGATAGAGAAGTTTGATTGAAACCAATCAATTCATACGCAATCAATAGATACTATGTTTAGAATATTTACATTTCTTCATCTGATGTAATTGAACTATACTTGACCTGATTCCCGTTTAAGAGGGGATACGTAGGCAGCCCTATGGGTTCGGTCATATCTTAGTAAAATTTTCATTTTTCCCCAGCACCAGAAACTGGGGTAGAATTTTGAGGACCCTCAAAATTCTAAAATAAGAAAAGCCGTAATGTCTCTGAAATGTTTTACAATCACTAGTTCATCCAAAATTATTTGATATTTCACTATGTTTTCAAACAATAATTCCATTTTTTATCAATAAATGCATATTTTGGAAAACTCTATCTCCGTGACAGTCAGGTGTTACCCAGGGCAACTCAAACAAAGGCCTCCAAAATAAAGCGAAGCAAAGAAAGAAGATGACGGAGGGAACCAACCTCCCCTTACAAAACTTACAATTTTTCTTTGGATGCAGGCATGGTGAACATAACAGAAGCATTCGCAAGCATAAACATACCAAAGTCCTAACAATCAAGCCACCAGATGCTAATATATCTCCAGCTAAGAACTATCCTATTCTTATTTGTTCTCTGCATGAGGCTAAGCCCTTCCTCCATATTTGCATAAGGCTAAGTATTGTCGTCCCTTTGAGTAATACTAAGCTATGCCTCCAATCTTGCATGAGGCTAAGCCTCACCTCCATATTTGCATAAGGCTAAGCATTGCCTTCTCTTTGCATGAGATTAAGCTCTGTCTCAAATCTTGCATGAGGCTAAGCCTTGCCTCCATATTTGCATAAGGCTAAGCATTGCCTTCTCCTTGTATGAGACTAAGCTCTGTCTTCCAATCTTGCATAAGGCTAAGCCCTGCCTCCATATTTGCATAAGGCTAAACATTGCCTTCTCCTTGCATGAGACTAAGCTCTATCTCAAATATTGCATGAGGCTAAGCCCTGCCTCCATACTTGCATAAGGCTAAGCATTGCCTGCTTCTTGCGTGAGACTAAGCTCTATCTACAATCTTGCATGAGGTTATGACCTGCCTCCATATTTGCATAAGGCTAAGCATTGCCTTCTCTTTGCATGAGACTAAGCCCTGTCTCAAGTCTTGTATAAGACTAAGACCTACCTCCATATTTTCATAAGGCTAAGCACTTCCTTATCTTTGTATGAGACTAAGCCCTGTCTTAAATCTTGCATGAGGCTAAGCCCTGCCTCTATACTTTCATAATGCTAAACATTTCCTTCTCCTTGTATTATACTAAGCTCTGTCTCAAATCTTGCTTGAGGCTAAGCCCTACCTCCATAATTGCATTAGACTAAGCGTTGGCTTCTCTTTGCATGAGACTAAACCTTGTCTAAAATCTTGCATGAGGCTAAGCCGTGCCTCCATATTTGTATAAGGCTGAGCATTGCTTTCTCCTTGATACTAAGCATTGTTCATCCCTGCATAAATGTTGCTCTATTCTTGGCACTATCTTCTTCCCTCGGGCTAAGCTCTACCCTAAACTCCGCATAAGACAAAGCTTTGTCTTGCCATCACTTTCAGTATCATATCTCTGCACTTCATGGGCTGACATATAGCTAACCTGTCCAATGGCACCATCCTCATAGCCTGAAGACACCATGTCATAGCCTAAGGATCTCTCAATACTTGCACATCATTATTCAAAGGCGTCATGGTTCAGAGGCACCACCCTCATAGCCCGAGAACGTCATTTCATGGCTTGTAAATCTCCTATATCACAATTCATGGCCCAGGACATCATAGTCTAAGGACGTCATCTGTACTTTCCAAAGATAATCTTTCATGGTCCAAAGGAAATTTTCATCATCTATACACTCACATGCATTGTGTTTTAAGTTTTGCAGGTTATCCAGGAGGTAACCGTTCTTCAAACAAGAGCAGCCTTCACTCCGGTTTCCGCTCATGCCATTTTCACTTTGCCATTATAACCTATTCCCATCAATTACTCACCTTAATCTATGATATCCATATATCTGCCTATATTCCATTCGTTACACTCCATACCCATAATCATAATTCTATCGGACATCACCCTTCACAAAAGAACCTTTTGATGAAACAGGCAACCATTCCTATAACAACTCCATCGGCTTCATTCACCGTTGAGTCCAGAACTACACATGGCCTGATTCTTGTAAAATCAGGGATATATAGGCAACTTAGAGACCAGGGTTCAGCCTCTATTTTTTTTTCAAAACACCCATTCGGTCAAAATCGGTTATCATTTCTTTACTCAAAAACCCTTTCATTCTTCCCGAGTAAAGAGGGGCAGTTGTTGATACCCAATTTTTCTCTTATATATTTTAAATATGCATAAACACTTTCAAAATATTATACATGTATTTACAAACATGCACAAGTGTTTTACAAATTTTCAAGGCCCTAAATCCATTTATTTCTGCATTTTCTAATTCCATAACTGTTCAAAAATATCCCTTATATTATTTTATGATGATATAATTATCTAAATTAATCATTTATATTAATATGAGTGTTCAAAATATTTTAATCGCATTTTTATAATTACATTTGTATTTTTAAATCTATAATTGCATATTTTGCAAAAATATCCCCTACATATGCATAACTACATTATCTATGCAGAAAATAACTTTTTATATTTTTATAATATTGAATAATTATTTTAAATAACCTACATGCTTGAAAATTATTTTTATCATTTAATTAACTATTTTTAAAAATTATTTTATTTAGTAAATTTGGTATTTAACAATTAGCCCCTAATTTATATCCAAAATAAATCCATGCGCTTCATGATTATTGTTCTCAATCAGCATGTTCACTGTTGATCAAATAGACTCTATGCTTACTACTATTCAATTTGACCTTTGTGTTTCCTTATACTTGGCATGTCTTTATTTTGCTTAAGCAAACCTATGTGTTCACAGCAATAAGAATGTATACTTTTGTTCAACCTATGTGTTTACTACAATAGCATGTCTACATCTGTCTGATTGAACCTATGTGTGTCCTGCTCTCAATCTGTTTATTTTAACTTTAGCTAGACCGGACCCATGTTTGTTTCTTCTCCACTAGCATGTTTTTTCTATCTTATGTTCACCTCTGACCAACATTGCTCCTAATCCCTGCTATCCCTATACATGTGACTATATACTCATCTAGTAACAGTTAATAAACTAAGTTGAGTGTGAGTCTTTGCTTTGATGTTTTATGACTATGTTCAGTGTGCTTTTGGTTTACTGAACCTTTGTTCAGAATGTTTCCTACACACTTTTTCACTCCTGATATATCTTCACCTCTAAACTATTTCAAACTTCTAACATGTTTGGACTTCTAAAAGTATTTTCACTTCTAAAATGTTTTACCCTACTAAACGATGCTCACCTATGAACTATTTTACTTCTGGACTGTTTCTTAAAACTGTTTTCCACTCTTTCAAGCATTATTTTCCACTCCTACTCTTAGAATACTTAGGATCCTGCCCCTCCAGTGTGTGTACTTCATAGGAATCCATGAGATTCCTCCGGACTCTGGCACACTAGGGCTAGCCTATCTACGCTGCACAAATAACTACTTCTCTTTAAAAGGATCGTGCTGTGAGCATTTTCCGAGGTCCCTGAGGCCCTTGTGAACTTTGACACATTAGGATACCCTCTTTTGGACACCATGAGACTATGGCACTTTGGACTAGGGCCTGGTTTTTCCATGTTCATGTTGGGCCTATTCAGGCTCCCTATATCATAGCTTGGCTTATTCTATAATTCATTTGCTTTATGGTCTTTAATAATTCTTCTAAACAAATATTGAGAAAATTAGTAAAACTTGGGGATTCATATATAATTTTTGTGGGAAAATTAGGTAGAAATCATGCCCTTAGATTATTATGACTATTTGTATGCATTAGAGCTCATGTTCTTAGGATCATTTCTTGCATTAGGTACCATGCCTATATGTTATTGCAATGTCTATTATTTAGCTACCATGCCTGTATGTTATCTCAATGTCTGTTCATTTAGATGTCATGCCTATATAGGTTTGACAAATCAATCCTGCATTGTAGATACCATGCCTATAGGGTTTAAAAATAAATTTTGCATTTTAGACACCATTCCTATAAGTCTAAAATTAGTCTTTACATGTAGACAAAGTTTAAATCAATTTTCTGTATGTGAATGCGATTCTTAAGCTAATTACTGCCTTTAGATGCTATGCCAATAGGATTTTTAAAACCAATTTATGTATTCTACAAGTCTAAATTCAGTCATTACACCTAGAATCGTGACTATACTATCCAAGCTGCCTGCTTAAAATTGTTTATAGGTTTGCTACACTCCTGATTAATGACTAGATACCATGCTCATAGGACATCATTGATACACGCCTAGGCAAGCTTGTAGGGCGATTGAAATCCTGCAAACTGTAAAACTACACTTTTTGTTATTTGTGAACCGTCCGGATTTCATAAGCCTTAAAATCAGTAAGCAAACTGATTAGGCCTCTATTGCCTCACTTTAACACGATGTTGCATACATTCTATTTTCTCACCTAGATATCCTGCTCTAGGACCTTTTGAAATATCTGAAATCTTGTTGTTTTAGACGTGTTGTTGTTTGCTTATTTCAGGAGGTAAATGTGAGCCCCCTTAATTGTCCTTTACTTGACAGTCCTAATTTTTTTGATTGTCGCTAGATTTTTCTCTTTTAAGTACCTTAAGAAAGTTTAGAACGTCCTAAATTAGAGGTCCTAAATACCTCAGGGCCATAAGGAATGGACGGGAAATGCATGCATATAGTTCGTTTAATTAAAATCGCTTATATAATCTCTAAGGGGAGGGGATTGGGTAGTAAATGGATATGATGACCTGTGCGCTAATACTTGTAACTCCTCTAGTTGAGGAAGGTTTATCGGTTGTTGTACAAATGTGATCATGTAGGCTAAAAAGCCTATGACCCCTTTTACCTCTTGTTTTAAATGTAATACCAATTTGTCTAATTAACTTTATCTGTTTAAAAGACTAATTCACATAATTTGAGTTCGGTCGGGACCCACTATTGTGGACTGTGAGAGGTGCCTAACACCTTGCCCTCAAGGTTATTTCGAGCCCTTATCCAATTCCCGAAAGGAAATGAATTGTTCCCAATGAATGTTGAATCCCGAACTCCGCGAGGTAAAAGGGGGCGCGACACCTATATCTACAGGGTTGATCAAATCCCAAGAGCACCCCCGATATTAAAAGGCCTGAATTCCAAGAACTTTGTCCAAAAGCTTTTCCCCTCGAGCGCGACACCGAAACCAATCCCAAAGAAGTTCCGTATAACTGAAATTCCAAAGTATAATGAAAACATAGATCCAAATGAACACATGACCTCCTAAACGTGTTCCATCAAGGGAAACGACTTAGAAGATGACAAAATCTAGTGGATCTTGCTCAAAAAGTTTGGAGAAACCCTATTGAAAGGAAAAATGATATGGTGCCACAACATACCCCCTAATTCTAATGATTACTTTGATATGCTTGCAGACGCCTTTACAAAGCCTCACGCCTGGTCCATCAAGATCAATACTAGAAAATCAGACCTTTTCAAAGCAAAACAAAGAGATAATGAAATGCTCAGGGAATTCGTGTTGAGGTTTTAAATGAAACGAATGGACCTGCCTCCAGTTGCGGAAGATTGGGCCGTTTAGGAATTTGCTCAAGGTATCAACCCCTAAAGCTTCTTGGCTTCACAACAGCTGAAACAGAATTTGATAGAGTACCCCGTGGTAACTTGGGCTGACATCCATAATAGGTACCAATAAAAAATTAAAGTCGAGGATGATCAGCTCGGGGCTTCCTCCGGGTCGGTTTGCCACATCATAACCAATGAAAGGTCTAAAAGAGTCATCGATCATGAACCAAGACCAAATAGAGATCGGTATTAATAGTATAGTAAAGATCAAACGGAGAACGGATCCGGGCTTAACCTTGTGAGGAATGAAAAAGGGACGACCGAGGCCACAATAGTCGGGGAGTCATGAGGAAGAACGGCTTCGATAGGCCACTCTGGGCTATGGAGGCATCGAGATTATCAAAATATAACTTCAATGTCGATGCTGCCAGAATCGTATCTGCCATCACGCGCATCAAAGATAGAAAATGACCTCAACTATTACAGTCCGACCCTACCCAAAGGGACCCTAACCTGATGCGTAAGTATCATGGCACTCACGACCACATGACTGAGTACTTCTGACAACTAAGAGAAGAAGTGTCTCAGTTATTCAATAACGGGCACCTCGAGGAATTTTTGAGTGATCAAGCCAAAAATCACTTCAGAAATAGGGACTACAACAAATAGACAGAACAAGAGGAACTTCAGCATGTCTTTAACATGATTATTAGTGGAGTCGACGTCCCCCATGGGCCAATGCTAAAGCACACTAAGGTGTCCATCATAAGGGAAAATCAACCCGAGATTATATGTTGTAGGGGACCATCTCTTTCAATGATGAGGATGCTAAAGGCATTGTGCAACCGCATAATGATGCACTGGCAATATCTGCACTCATAAATAATCTTGAGTTAACCGTATGGTAATTGATCCAGGTAGTTCGGCCAATATCATCACATCGAGGGTAGTAGAGTAGCTGGGTTTACAAGACCAAATAGTACATGCAGTCCAGGTTTTGAACGGATTCAACATGGCATGCAAAACTACTAAAGGGGAAATAACCCTGCCGATGAACACCGTCGGGACCATTTAGGAAACAAAGTTCTATGTGATTGAATGGGATATAAGATATAATTCTCTATTTAGAATGCCACGGATTCACAACATGAGGGCAATGCCCTCTACACTACACTAGGAACTAAAGTTCTCCACATCAGGAGGGATAAAGACAGTTCGAGGAGAGCAGCCGGCCGCAAAAGAATTGTTCGCGGTCGATGAGGTGATCCCGATGTCCGAACTATAAATATCAAATAACTTGGATTCGGGTAGGAAGGAAGAAACTAAATAGAAATCACCAACTTCGATTGATGAGCTGGCGCAAGTCATATTGGTAGTATACTTGGGCGCGGAGTTAATTCTTGAGCTCAGGAAAAAACTCGTTAAATTCCTTATAGATAACATAGATTGTTTCACTTTGTCCCATCTTAACATGAAACAGATCCCTCTAGAAATATCCACTCATAAGCTAAGCTTGGATCCGAAGTTCCACCCAGTTAAATAGAAGAAGAGGCCTCAGTTAGAAGTCAAGCATGCATTCATCAAAGATTGGGTATCCAAACTCCTTAAAATAGGTTCCATTCAGGAAGTTAAGTACTCGGATTGGTTGGCTAACATTGTGGTTGTGTCTAAAAAGGAAAATAAATTAAGAATGTGCATAGACTATAAAGACATGAACAAGGCATTCCCCAAGGTCTCTTTTCATTTGCCTAACATCGATCGCATGATTGATGCTACAACTGGGCACGATATACTCAGCTTTCTTGATACCCATTCCGGGTACAACCAAATCCAGATTGACCTGGGCAATCAAGAAAAAACTTTCTTTATCTCTAAATTCGGCACCTATTTATAACGTAGTGCCGTTTGAACTAGAAAATGACAGTGACACTTATGAACGCCTATTAAACCGGATGTTTAAAGAACAAATAGGAAAATCAATGGAAGTTTATATTGACGATATGTTAGTTAAGTCCCCACGAGAAGAAGAACATTTGAAACATTTACAGGAAACCTTCGACATACTTAAGAAATACAGTATGAAGCTGAACTTGGAGAAATGCGCATTCGATGTCGAATCCGAGATGTTCCTTGGTTTCATGGTGTCCAACCGAGGGATTGAGATCAATCTCGATAAAATCAAATCTATAAAAGTCATCATCGTGGTGGACGATGTCAAGGATATTCAAAGGCTAACCAGGCGCATAACCACCTTAGGCCAATTCATATCGAGGTCTTCCAATAAGAGCCACTGGTTTTTCTCATTGTTGAAGAAGCAAAATAAATTTTCTTGGAACCTAGAATGCCAACAAGCCTTGGAATAACTCAAATGGTAGCTTTCGAGTCCACCCTTGATCTATACTTTGAAGGAGGACGAGCAGCTATCCTTATACTTAGCGGTATCCGAGGTAACAATAAGTGGAGTCTTTAGTCTGGGAAGAGGAAGGTACGTAATTTCCTATCTATTATGTTAGTAGAACTCTAGGAGAGGCCTAAACAAGGTATCCTCACCTAAAAAAATTTGCGGTCGCTTTTCTAAGCGCCTCCAGAAAGTTAATGCCATATTTTCAATGCTACCCCATATGCCTCGTGTCTTCTAACCCACTAAGGAACATAATGCACAAACCCGAGCTCTTGGGCCAGTCGGCCAAATAGGCCGTAGAAATTAGTAGGTACGATATCGAGACTTCCATCAAATCACAAATTTTGGCAAACATTGTAGACAACTTTATGCCGACCTTATTACTCGAAGTCAAAAGGGAATTGTTGTTAACCTTGGAGACTTCTTTGGGAATCTGGACCCTCTTTACGGATGGTTCCTCGAATGCAAAGAGGCCCGAACTCGGCATCATGTTGAAGCGGCCTACGGGTAATGTAGCTAGGCAATCTATTAGAACTATGAAATTGAATAACAATGAGCCCAAGTATGAGGCTTTGATTGCAGGTCTTGAATTGGCTAAAAGCCTAGGGGACGAGGTAGTTGAATCTAAGTGCGAATCCCTCCTTGTGGTAAATTAAGTCAATGGGACATTCGAAGTAAAAGAGAAACGAATGTAAAGGTATTTAGACAAATTGTAGGTGACGATTGTCACACCTCCTTTTTACCATCCGAGAGGGGATATAAGGAAATTTTTCCAATTGAAGTGACATTATTCAAAATGGGATTATTTTTATTTATTTAGAGTCGCCATTTGGGATAATTTATTATGGTTTACCAAGTCACCTGTTTATTTTAAATCCCAAATCGAGGAGTTTGACTTTATTTAAAAGTCTGCGAAACCAAAAATTCTAAGTAAGGAATTTTGTTAACCTCGGAGAAGGTGTTAGGCATTCCCGGGTTCCGTGATTTTAGCACGATTGCTTAAACTATTAATAATTGGCATAGATATCTGATTAATTACATGTTTTAAACCTATTGTGCATTTTTAACTTTATAACCGCTTTTAACTATTTATGAAATTATTCTAAAACATGTTATGATTGTCGTACACTTGCTTTTTTGATACACATTGTGAATCGTGTCACGGGAATCATACCCACGATCTACAACATATTTAATTTATTAAAATTATTAGAAGTTGTGGTCGGGTTACATAAATATACCCTCAGATTTAAAAATTATGTATCACAACTACATCACGCGAACCGTACCCGTAGCTATAATAATTTTATTATAAACGCGCTTAAAGCAAACTATGAATGTTCAAAGTATTTTCTACACTAGTTATGAATGTTAAAAGTATTTTCTACACTAGCTATGAATGTTGAAAGTATTTTCCACACTAATTTTTGGTATTAATGTGAGGATCATAGATTATGTGATTCATTTGTAAATGACACCCCTCAAATTATTCAAAAGATTGCTAATTGTATATATGCTTGGGGTAAATATATTTAGCCTTTAATTATTTTTGGAAAAGACTTGGGCCATCAGTAGGCCCATCAGGTTATCAAAAATTAATGACCAGAAATGCTATGGTTTAATTGGGCTCGAAATTGAGCCTCCAAAAGCAGAAAGAGGCAGAAATCGAAGGCACCTAGGTCTGGATTCGACCAGATTTGCCTCACCTGGGCCACTACCAGGCCCAACCACTTCTAACAAGAGGACCTTCTTTAAGCTTAATTTCTTTTAAAATAATGTAACACAAAATGTTAACAAATTTCTAGAAAAATCAAATGCTTAATAACCATATTGGATTTTAATTTATTAACAAATCATTAGTAATGCAATATTAACTTAAACTTCCTCAACTACTAATTAATCATATCAAAATCAGCCATGTCACCATTTCGACCAGAACTGCAATTTTAATATACAATCTGAGCAGGATTTGGCAATTAAACAACCGAATTCTTTTTTTAAACAAGGATCAACTTGGACATCAAAATACAAAGGAGATACCATGAGCAGCATGGCATCTCACACCGTTTAACAAATAAACTGCGAATGGACTCAAAACAACAACAATCACCCTAGGCTCTTGAACAAGACACGAAAAACTAAGCTATTTTTAAGCATTCAAACATGAGAGCCTTAACTAAATCATAGACTAATATAGTAGATTCATGGATTGAACAAAGTCTAAAAGAAAAATTATAAAATAAATGGACGGACTTAACAAAAAACATATAACAAGAAATTAAAACTTAAAATTTGAACAAACTTCATACTACAAAAAACACATCCTTGAAAGGAAAATCATGCTTGCATTCCACTTGTTATTCAAGATCCAAAGAATACCTAGTTACAAGGAGCAAAAAAAAAGAAGAAGATAAGGAATTCTTGAGAACAATGAAAAGCAACAGAAAATCAGTAGAAATCAGCAACAAAGCAACAACAAACACCACACAGCTCCAAAGCTTAAACAATATTTTACTTAGAGAACCAGAAATCGCAGGAAGATTGTTCGAGCTTTTTTTAAAAAATCAGAAAATTTGATCAGCTCTAATGGAACAGTAGAGCTGAACTTTTGGAGTATTTTTTAAGGTCTAAAATCTTTCTAGAATGAAAGAGTAACTTTTTTTTATAGGGCAACCAGAAAAAGCATCCAAAGAATATTTTGACCTAAATTCTTTTTATAATACAGTATATTGACAGAGAATAATGTACAACTGTCCATTTTTTCAGCATCTTTTACACAAATTCTGGACAGCTGGTACTCTTCTAGAACTTTCTCTTACGTCTGGGCCAGTTATTATGACCAAATGGCCCAAGACAGGCCCAAGTCCAATAACAATTCAGGCCTTCATTGGCCAAACCAGAACCAAATATCAAAGTAAAAAACTGTCATCAAATTACCCCATCAACATTTGAATATTCTGAAAGTAATCAGTACCCAATCACTAACTAAATTTACTTAAAAAGGCAAATAATCCTAAGATATTAGCTAATAACTGGTTAATTTAACTTGATTAACCTAAAACCTATGCAAATGACCAATTTGAATCAACAGAACTTAAACAAACTAAAAACTTATTCAAATAAGTGAATAATAAGATTTAATTCAAAACAAGCAACTAATAAAACTAATTTGCACAACTAAACAATCCAAACCAATTCAAACAAGTAAAATACCCAAATTAAATTAAACAAGTAGATAATAAAACTAATTTAAAAAAATAAGAGAAAAATCAAAAAACAGAAACAAAACAAAAACAAAAGAAAAGAAAGAGGAAGAGTACTGGTTTTTAACCGGAATGAACATGACGACTAAAGCAACTCAATGAATGACGAGGGCGACGAACTTTGCTGGGCATCGGTGGCCCTGGTCAGAAGCCGGCGACTCTTGAAATCAACACTAATACTAATCAATTGTTCTTAACAAGAACAATTTCTTAACGTAAGTCTCGAGTCAAATCGAGCCTTGGAAGCATAGAAACCGGAGTTAGGAACGACTTAGGGTTTTTCAAAATTTCAGATTTGAAATTAAGAAAATGGGCGAGGATTCAAAGGAAACTAATGGTAGATTTGTGCTTAGGGCGATATAAGGAGTGTAGGGTAAAAATTTGGGTTTATTTGGCGATCTATGGTTTAGGGTGTGATTTTTGAATTTGAAATTGGAGGATTTGGGTGATGATTTGGGAGAAACTAACGAGTTATTAGTGTTTGGGAGAGGCTCAGGATTACATGATGTGAATTTGGGGCGATTTTGAGGTACTCCGCCGCCATAAGGCAATTTCTGGGCGGCGGAAAAGGGCGGAGCCGACGAGGGGTTACTTGGCGGATAGGGTTATGTGTTTAGAGAGATGAAGACGGAAGTGAAAGGGGAGGTCTCGAGGGTTTCAAGGGGTTTGAACAGTTTTATGACTAAAGGATGGGCAGTTGCAAGTCGTTGGAGCAATATGATCCAACGGCTGGGATCAGAGGGGAGGGTAAACGTCATCGTTTTGGGGTGTAGGGACTGGACCAGATATAGGGAATTGGGCTGGGTTTGAACGAATAAAGGGAATTGAATTTGGGCTAATTAAAATTTGGCCCAATATATCGAGACCAAACCTTTTCCATTTTTTTCTCTTTATTTTTTCTTTAATTAATTAAAATCCTATATTATATCCTAAATTAATCTAATTTTGGAAAATTAAACTAATTATCTATTTGTAATATTTAAAAAAATTAGTTAATCCTAAATTAACGAAGAGGGAATTACTAATCTAAAATTAAAAGCTAAAATGTAGAAATGAGCAATATTTTTTTTATGATATTCATTTTAATAAAGAAATTAATTAACAAATTAATCCTAAAAATATGAACATAAAATCTAATATGCAATGCACAATATTTTTGACATTTTTCATGACTTTAACAAAATTGAACGTGCACAAAAATATAAATAATTAATAAAATCCTACGAAAATCTTATAAAATTGTAAACAATTTGGAAAAAATTTGTTTTCTTTAATTTTGTAGGAGTATTTCACATAGGAAAGAATCACATGCTCACAACGATGCATCAATTCAAGGAATGGATATTGCAGCACGTACCCCAAGATCAAAATAGCGAGGCCGATGCTCTGGCTAACTTGGGGTCATCAATTGATGATGAGGAATTCAGCTCAAGAACGGTACAACTCATGAAATCAGTAGTGGAAGAAGGCCATGCCGAAATAAACTCAACAAATTTAACTTGGGATTGAAAAAACAAGTATGTAGACTACTTGATGACTGGGAAATTGCCCTCGGATCCTAAAGAATTGAGAGCTCTATGTACCAAGGCGGCCAGGTTCAGCCCGTCTGAAGGTACTTTATTTATAAGAACGTTCAATGGCCTGCTCGCCATATACCTAGGGCCGAGAGACACCGAATATGTTTTGAGGGATGTCCACGAAGGCACCTGCTAAAACCATTCCGAGTAGACTCTTTGGTTAGTAAGTTAATTAGAGAAGACTATTAATGGAGCGATACACAGAAAGATGCAAAGGACTTTGTAAGGAGATGTGACAGCTGTCAGAGGCATACACCGATGATCTATTAATAAGGAGAGCTACTACATTCGGTCTTATTAGCTTGGCCGTTTATGAAGTAGGGAATGGACATTGTCGATCCCCTGTCGTAGGCACCTAGTAAGGCTCAATTAGTACTATTTGTGACCAATTATTTTTCTAAGTGGGTCGAAGCTCAAACGTTCGAGAAGGTCCGGGAAAACAAAGTCATCGACTTCATTTGGGACCACATAATATGCCGGTTTGGAATATCAGTCGAGATAGTGTGTGATAACGGTAAGCAGTTCATTGGAAGCAAAGTAAAAAAAATTTCGAAGACCATAAGATCAAAAAGATCTTGTCAAAACCCTATCATCATAGGGGGAACAGACAGGAATAATCAATAAAAAACTTCAAAACCTAAAGAAAAGGTTAACTGATGCCAAAGGGAAATGGAAGGAAATTCTACCCAAAGTCTTGTGGGCATATTGTACAACCTCAAAATCTAGTACCGCGGTCGTTCCTTTTTCATTAGTCTATAGTGCCGAAGCACTAATACCGGTCAAAGTGGGAGTACCGAACTGAAGTTCTGATATGCAACCGCGAAATCAAACAATGAGGCCATGAGCATGAGCATGGAACTGTTGGATGAATGGAGCGAGGCAGCCTTAGTCTAGTTGATTGCCTAAAAAAGCGGATATAGAGGTATTACAACCGAAGATCCAACCTCCAACACTTTAGTATCAGAGACTTGGTGTTAAAAAAGTAACATTTCACACCCCAAAACTCGAACGAAGGGAAGCTACAACCGAATTGGGAAGGACCATAACAAGTCATCGAGATTACTAGTAATGGCTCGTATAAACTCAAAGTAGGAAATGGTGCAAAGCTACCGAACAATTGGAATGTGACGCACTTAAAACAGTACTACTGCTAAGGTACAATCTCATTTCACCTTTTTATAGTATCACAAATCAGACTAACACTTGCAGGAAACAACTAAAGGAGAATGTGACTACTAGGTCTAAAAGCACGCATTGCACTCTTTTTTTCTTGAACCGATTATGTCCCAAATGGATTTTCCGGTAATGTTTTAAATGAGCCAATAGTAAATCGTGCTAATTTAGAATTGAAGACTTATTTTAAATTGGAGTCAACGGTCTCATCAATAGTAACCGAGCCCTCTTAAGATCGACCTCGAATATTGAGGGTCATCACCCTCAGATCATGCTTCTTAGAAAGGAAAGAAGGAAACTTTGTGCTTAAACAACCTAGGGTCGGTTATTAAAATTTATTGTAAGGGCCAAGCGGTCAAGTGAACTATGCTCGCTTAGGTCACCTGAGCCATAATACAAACTTTTGAACGCTTTCAATCTTGAACTTTACACACAAAATTGAAAGGAAATTTCTTCCTTACTATTACAAATGTTTGCCTCTTGAATCATCGAGCCTAAGGGCTATCCCTACCTGGGGACTATCAAGCCCATGGGCTACCCTTATCCGATCCCAAGGGCTACCCTCACTCGGGACTGTCGTCTGAAATATGTTCGGGAAACTTGGGTTATAAAAACCCGAAGTCATAAAAACTATTAGGTAGTGCCTAAACCTAAAAGGCTACGACTGCCCCAAAAAATGTCTTGGAGACATTCGAAGCCCGTAATCATAACATAAGGCCTTCAATAAAAATTTAAATCCTGCCAAAATGTTATCCTTAGCGAAGGCATCATCTAAGAACACTTAAGAATCTTGGAAAAACTTCCAGTCACTCCGAGTTTACAAAAGTTTCGAGCAAAAATTGCATCGAGGTCGGATTTTACTTTGACCTCCAAAATATATATCTTATTACTCCGTTTGATTCTATGCTAAGGCATTAAAAATATTTGTAATTAAGAAAAGATTCTAAAATAGTAGAGACTTGAAATCGCCAAAAGGTGATATTTTATATATTCCAGAATATCTTTACGAAGGCCCAACAAAAACGTCCTCAAAATG
Source organism: Nicotiana glauca (assembly GCA_026770625.1). Classification (NCBI taxonomy): domain Eukaryota; kingdom Viridiplantae; phylum Streptophyta; class Magnoliopsida; order Solanales; family Solanaceae; genus Nicotiana; species Nicotiana glauca. Next base: position 104,697 of record MU741096.1, on the reverse strand, counting down.
AACAAAACAAATGTACACAATACAAAAACTAAAAATCCTAAGACAATCACGCTGATCTTCACCGGAGCTCAATTTGTCACCAGAACTATTGGGGTATTTGGATTCTTCAAAGCCTTCAAAACCCTCCATTCCTTTAGGCTCAGATAGCTTTTTTGCCTCGGCCTCAAGTCTATTTGCCACCTCGATCTCGGCTGACAGGTTGAAGCCTCGGGCATGGATCTCTTTGAAGATCTCCCTTCGAGACACCCACCTCACATATTTGGCATTAGTCTTATGGCGGGCCTCGACTGCTTCAACATCCACCTTGTATTGGGCCACCATCTCATCAGCATCGGCTGGGGTTGTCTCCAACTTGCACCTCGTTGCTTCGAACTCTTTACTAAGGGCATCCCATTTTGTGGAGGCTGAGCTCAACTATGCTCAGAGATCCTCATTTAGTTGAGCATGTTTATCAATTTACTCCTTCGCCACCCGAAGTTGAACCACTGTCGAAGGCAGGTTCACCTGGGCAATTTTTTTCTCTGAGGACAGCAGATCCATCTTACTTTTCCACCCATCGGTAATTACTTGGATTTCGTCCATCTCATTTCAAATTTGGTCGATCTTCTACTGGACCTACGATGTAATGACCCGATAGGTCATCTAGAGTTTTAGAAACTAATTTTTTGTTTTGAAGCCTCAAATATCTCATTTTAGCTTTTCTCAATTTGCATGCACAGTTTGGGTGTTTTTCCATAAAGCTTTTATGTTTAAAACTAATAAAATAAAAACAATTTGCCTTAAAATCCATTTGAATTGACGTTGGTCAATGTTTTAAGCAAACGTACCTGGATCTATATTTTGACGGTCTCGCTGGGTCCATATCGTGATTTGGAACTTGGGAGTATGTCCGGAATCAAATTCGGAGGTCCCTAGCTCGAGTTAGCGTATTTTGTTGAAAAACTAAAGTTTGAAGGCGTAATGAATCTAAAACTTTGTCCAATTTTGACTTGATTGATATCGGGTCCGTATTTTATTTTTAGAATTCAGTATAGGTCCATTACTATATTTATGACTATTCTGTCAAATTTTGTGAGAAACGGAGTTGGTTTGATATGATTCGGATGTCCGGCTGTTAAAATAGAAGTTCCTGAGTTTTCTTGAAAATATCATTTGATTTGGTATCTGATTCATAGTTCTAGGTGTTATTTTGATAATTTGATCGTGCGAGCAAGTTCGTATGATGTTTTTAAACTTGTGCGTATGTTTGGTTTGGAGACCCGAGGTCTCGGGTGAGTTTTGGGTAGGCTACGGAGTGAGTTTTGGACTTAGGAAAGTGCTGGTGTGCTTTAATTCTAGTGTAGGCCTCAGACATCGCAATTGCGAGGTCAGGATTTGTATTTTCAACCTCTCTCATGTTTGCCTTTGCGAGCTACTCCTCGCAATTGCCAAGATTAGCTGGGCACCACATGGTTCACATTTGCGACAAATCCTTTGCAATTGTGAAGTGGGCTGGGGGGACAGTGATCGCATTTGCGATCAAATTATTGCATTTACAGAGTGGCCATAGTCCGTAATTGCGAATAAATCATTGCAATTGCGATGATAGTAGAAAAAGTAGGACTTCATATTTGCGAAAATCCCCAGGTCATAATTGCAACATCTGCGACTGACCAAGTATGAGTTAGATAGGATTTTCTCTCATTCTTCAAATTTTCAAACCAAGAAAACCCAAGAGGTAATTTTCTCAAGAACTCATCTTCCGCAATCCATTGGTAAGTGATTGTAACCTATTTACTTTCAATATTTCATTAAATTTAATAAGATTTCAACCTAAAATCTAGTGTTTTCATGGTGAAAATTAGGGGTTTGGGTAAAATTAGGGATTTGTTTTAGTAAAATTGGGGTTTTGACCTAAAATTGAAGTCGGATTTCAGAAAAAATTATATGACCAGGATCGCGGGTGAATGGATAATCGGGTTTTGATTAGAATTTTGGGTTAGAACCAAGCGGGCCCGGGAGTTGATGTAACAACCCGACCGGTCATTTTGAGCTCTAGCGCGTTATTCAGCAGTCTGAGGCCATTAGCAGCTTCATTTCAAGTATAATGACTTGTACGCATGGTCAGAATTAAATTTTGGGAAGTTCAAAGTTGATTTGGAAAGAGAATTCTCATTTCAGAAGTTTAAAGTAAAAAGAATTAACTAAGATTGTATTTTTGAGTAAACAACCTCGGAATCGGGATCTGAAGGTTCCAGCAGGTTCGTATGATGATTTTGGACTTGGGTGTGTGCCTGGATTGGGTTTTGGATGACCCGGGAGCATTTTGGCACCTATTGTGGAAGTTAGAATTTTGGAAGAAATTTCATAAGCTTGGCTTGAAGTGCATTTCTGTGTTATCAATGTCCATTTGGGATTCTGAGTCTGGGAATAGCTCTGTAGGGTGATTCTGGAGTTAGGAGCACGATCAAAAGTGAATTCGCAGGTCCGTGCATCATTTTGAAGTTATCTGGATAAAGATAGAAATTTGAAGGTTTTTGAGAAGTTTGACCCAAAGTGGACTTTTTGGTATCGGGGTTGGAATCCGATTCTGAAAGTTGGAGTATGTCCTTAATGTCAAATATGATTCGTGTGCAAAATTTGGGGTCAATCGGACTTAATTTGATAGGTTTCGACATCGAATATAGAAGTTTGAAATTCTAAAGTTCATTAAGCTTGGATTGGAGTGTGATTCATGGTTTAAGCGTTGTTTGATGTGATTTGAGGCCTCGACTAAGTCCGTGTTATGTTTTGAGACTTGTTGATATGTTCGGACGGGGTCCTGAGGGGCTCGGGTGAGTTTTGGGATGGTTTCGGACCATTTCTAGATCATTTTTAGCTACTGGTTTTTTGCTGCAGTAGTGTGCTACGCGAGCGCGAGGAATTGGTCGCAATCGCTATGAGTAAAATGGGAGATAATGGCCATAGATTCGCGATCACAAAAGGGCTTCCGCGATCGTGTAGAGGAAAGTTTCTGTTGCACTGACCCAAATTTGGAAGCTTGTATCTCGCAATCTATAAGGAATTTGTAACCCTTTGTGTCTAGTTTTCATAAAATCAAAAAATTTGGTATTTGGAGTTGTGTACAAAACGTTACGAGTGGTACACTACAGCCTATCCGGGAAGAGTTTGGAAATCGCGAAGAAGAAATTTGTGTTGCACGGAGCTGATTTAGGAAGCTTATATCTTGTAATATATAAGGAAATGATAGATGAGCAAAACATGAAAGTTGTAGTCATTGGAGTCTAGTTTTCAAAATGTTAAACCATTTGTAATTTAAAATTTTGTACAAAACGTTATGGCCATTATACTAGAGACTGTTCAGAAGAGCTAGGCATTTGTTCTTCGCGATCGCGAAGCATTTTCCGCGATCGCGAAAGGCAACTTTTTGGCTGAAAAATGTTGTACTTTGCGATTGCAAAGTATTTTTCACGATCGCGAAGAGTAAATACCTGGGAAGAAGCTATATTTCGAGGTTTCAGCCATTTTTATCATATTTGGAGCTATGGAGCTCGGATTGAAGCGATTTATGAGGCGATTTTCACCATATGAATTAGGGTAAGTGTTATATATCCAAAAGTAATTATACTTCATGATTCTATGGTTATATTCATCATTTATTTCGGATTTAAATGGAAAACATCAAGATTTTTGTAAAACTTTTCAAGAACAAAAATTCAAGACTTGGAGGTCAAGTTGTTATCGGAATTTGATAAAATTGGTATGGTTGAACTCGTATCAGAATGGGTTGTCAAATTTTGTGAGTTTTTTTCAGAATCCGGGCACGTGGGTCCTAGGCAATTTTTTCAACTTTTCGAACGAAGTTAGGAATTTATATAAATTGATTTTTTGTGAGTATTAAGGCATGTATTAATGGATTTACATAATTGTTGGATAGTTTTGGAGCATTGTGCATCGATTCGAGTCTTTGGAAGGGCGTGGAATGCCGGTTATGAATCTTGTAGCAAGGCGAGTCTCCTTTCTAACCTTGTAAGAGGGAATTGTCCCCATATGTGAGTTAATTAGTTATGTGCTCCTATGTGTGGGGGCTATGTACGCACGAGGTGACGAGAGTCCGTGCGTAGCTACTATTACGCTATTGTCGGGGTAGACTAGGACCCAAAAGCATGCTGTATTTGGATTATTTGTAAACTTGTTGACAACTTGAATTGCTTAAATCACATCGAATCAGTAAATGAATTTCAAAAAGGATTAAACTTCATTTTTCTTAAATCATTAAAAGAAAATTGGCTTTAATTGGATAAACATTTCCCGATAAACTCTTAATTAGCTGTTTGACTGTGTGTATCTATGTCTGCCTGCATTGCATGTATGATTCACGAGCGGGATACTTGTTTATTTAATATTGATTGCGGCGCATGTATGATATGCGAGAGGGGTAATAGATGCATCTATGGTTCGTGTCGTTCGACCCTCGGCAGTGCACATTTTACATTTCAGTTGGATCGGACCGTGCGACCTCGGCATGTTTTGCACATGCTTGTATTGCTTGCCTTGAGATTATTTGAGATTGATATTTGCTCTCCCCAACTTGAGATAATTGAAAACTATTGGATTATGAATCCGGAGACTGTTAATATAAAAAAGAACTTTCACATATTCATGACTTACTTGAAACTACTGTGATTCTTAATAAATCCTTGATTATTTGCATTCATAATATATCATTATTGGACCACTAGTAAGTGTCGAAGTCGACCATCTCGTCTCTACTTCTTGGAGATTAGACGGGATACTTATTAAGTACATGTTATTTTCGTACTCATACTACACTTCTGTGCATTTTTATTGCACATGCATGCATATCTCTAGTGGTCTACTCGGCGTAGCAGCATGGTTGATACGGGGACTTAGGTGAGCTGTAGTTATCGAGGTGAACTACAGCCAGCAGAGTGTCCTTTAGTTATCTGTATTTATTTCCTGTCCAATATTGTATTCTGGACGGTTGTTGCATTTTATTTCCTTCTTAGTAGATACTCATGCACTTGTGACACCGGGTTCTGGGATGGTTATAGGATTGTTCAATATTTAGTTTGTTAAATATTTCATGGTTATTTCTGTAAAGTTTATTATTTGCTATTTAATGTATAAAGGAAAATGATTTCAGCAAATACTAAAATTGGAATTTAATTAAGTATTTTTGTTGGCTTGCCTGACAGCGGTGTCCGGCGCCATCACGACCCTTAGAGGATTTTGGGTCGTGACAGTTGACTTTTTCAATAATGATCTAAACTGAATATTTTGCAATCGTAGGTAGTTCCTAAGGATTAATGTGAATCATTTGGTTGGTAATTTACTAGATTCTATTGGTTTAGAGTCTTGTTTGAAAGGCAAAGTTGTGGTTGAGCTTTGAGTTTATCTTGGAAGCGAGGTGAGTGTCGTAGTAAACCTTGAGTTGAGGGATTATGACTTTCTTGCCTATTTGTTACTCCCTCTTTTCTAGTTTATGTGAATCTATTTTGTTTTTGGTCCGTTACAAAAAAAATGACCTATTTCTATATTTGGTAACAATTTATCTTAAACTTACAATTCTACCCTTTGTGAGAAGCTTTTATAATCACACAAATACTCTGGCCCCATTTTTGACTTGTTTAGGACCACAAATTCTAAAAGTCTTCATGTTTTCTTAAACTCCGTGCCCATTCAATCAGTTTCACATAAATTGGAACATCGGGAGTACATGTTTAGATGTTAGGTACAACATATATGTAAGGTGGCGAGTACTTATACATTGTTGTTGGGTTAAAGCATGTGGGTGGGACTTGTTCCTTATAATTTATTACCTACTTGATCATGTTATCCATGTTTAGACTAGTTACTTATCAAATTGATTGTTCTTTTTGTGTTTATTTGCTTTATGTGATAATTGAGTATTGTTTCTAAAGTTGAGGTTGGTATTGTGGAACCATTATTAACGCAAGACTTATTCTTGTTTATTCCATCTCCCTGTTGTTACATGTTCATTGTTATATGGTAAGGAAGAGTGTTAATGCATGAAAGGTGTTGTCGTATTGTATTTGATTGTTAATTCACTAAGGGTAATGTTGTGCCATTATGAGAGTTAAATGCACGAAGGCTAATGTCGTGCCATTTTTGAGAGTTAACGCACCAAGGATGATGTCGTGCCATATCTATTGATTTATGATGAAAGTGAGAGTAAAAGCACGAAGGGTGATGTCGTGCCGTATTACTATTTCATTGTGAGGTTGAGAGTAAAAGCATAAAGGTGATGCTGTGCAGTTTTATTTCATTGTATTTATTTGTTTTTATTGGATAAAGGCATATTGACTATTATGGTTATTATATCTGTTGTAATTATCGTATCTTGTACCCCTTTTGCATGTCCTATCCCAAAACATGTTTAGCATTTATTTGTTCTTATCATACGTATATTATTATCTGTACAGGTTATTTACGTGGTGTATTTTCATAACCTCTCACTACTTCATCGAGTTTAGGCTCGACACATACGGTGTACATGAGGTCAGTTGTACTCATACTACACTCTGCACTTCTTGTGCAGACTTTGGTACTGGCCCCAACTGTTCATGAGGCATAGCTGCTCGGATTTGCTAACTTGGAGACTCGAGGTAGATCTGCTGGTGTCCGCTGACCTTGAAGCCCTCTTCCATTTCCCCTTATTTACTGCTCTTTTCATTCGAGACAATTATACTTATTTGAGACTCTATTTGTAGAAAATTCTAGAAGCTCATGAATTGCAACTCCATATCTGGGTTGTACTAGAGATTATTTGCTTTTATGTTATTTTGCACTCAGTTTTAGTTTTATTTTGGCATAATTGATTTTGTTTTATTGGAATTGATTAAAACTGGCTTAAAGATCCTCTAATGTTGGCTTGCCTAGCAAGTGAAATATTAGGCGCTATCACGGTCTCGAAGATGGGAATTCCGGGTCTTGACAAGTTGGTATTAGAGAACTAGGTTTCCTAGGTCTCACATATCATGACAGGCTGAGTAGTGTATGGATGATCGGTACTGAGACGTTTGTACTTATATTACAGAGGCTATGAAGTTTAGGAACAAATTTCACTTATATTCTTCTCTATCGTGTGATTTTATTCTCTCATAGTTAATTTAACGCTTATACTCGTGTTCTCTTGCAGCTAGAGATAACACGTACTGCATCTTCATCTGGACAACAGTCGGAGTCCCCCAGTGGCAGCTCCTACGAGAGTCAGAGGTTGAGGTCGCGCCAGAGGCTGAGGCAGGGGCAGATCGCAGCCCAGAGCCCAAGAAATAGCACAGGTAGTGGAGCCTCAGGTGGATTTTGATGAGCATCTTCCTGCCTAGATTGTTCCTGTTAGACTAGCTCAGGTCTCAGAGGGGATCATTGCCACCCTAGTGCTTCAGTACACCCTAGTCCATTTAATGGGCCTTATGGACAGTATGGCCCTGACCGGCACATTTCTTATTCCACCAGCAATCTCTCAGGCTAGGGGAGGAGCACATACTCCTGCTACTCACACTCTAGAGTAGATGGCTCCCTAGTATCAGACTCCAGTAGCCCAGTCAGTTGGGGTAGTTCAGTCGGTTGTTGTGGCTCTGGTCGGTGATGGGCCAGTAATGTCTTCTGAGGGCTTATTGAGATTGGAAAAGTTTACCAAGATCTTTCTAATTCACTTTAGTGGTGCAACTTTTGAGGACCCTCACAATATTATCTTGATCGCTGCCACAAGGTTCTACAAAACATGGGGATGGTTGCAACCAATAGGGTCAATTTTGCTGTGTTTCGGATGACGGGTTCCACCAAGAGATGGTGGAAAGATTATGTATCTACTGGACTAGCTAGGTCGCCTGCTCTTACTTGGGACCAGTTCTCTCAGCTATTTCTTGAGAAGTTCCTTCCTATCACGTTGAGAGAGGATTATCACAGGCAGTTTGAGCGTCTCCAGCAGGCAGTGTATCAGTCACTCAGTATGAGACTCATTTTGTGGACCTGGCCCGTCATGCTATTCTTCTTCTTCCTACCAAGAGAGATAAGATGAGAAGACTTATTGAGGGGCTCACTCAACCTATCAAGTTATAGATGGCCAAGGAGATCAGGAGGGAGATTTTTTTTCCAGACAACTGATAATGTCGCCAGGCGAGTCGAGATGATTCCTGCACAAAAGGAAGGTCAGGGGTCTCACAAGAGGCCTCATCATTCGGATGGATTCAGTGGTGCCTCATCTGGAAGTAGTACATTTGGTAGAGGCCATCCTTCCAAGCCATTTCATTCAATAGTCCATGTATCCAACAGTGCTTTTGGTGGACGTAGCCCTCATATGTATTATTTCAACCAGCTAGTGTACAATGCACAACCAGCTCCTATTAGTGCACCTCAGCTACAGAGCTTTCAGGGTGGTTACTCAGGTCGACAGGGTCAGTTTTAGGGTCTGGAATCACAGAAGCTGGGGTCTTGTTATAATTCTGGCGATCTGAGGCATATTTCTAGATTTTTCCCTGGGCATCGAGCAACTCACAACATCAAGGTTCTCGTGCCATGGTTTCGGCACCGAGTGCTTCACCGTCTGCTCAGCCAGATAGAGGTAGGTGTCAAGAAACTAGATGTGGAGGCCAGGCTATTAGAGGTTGAGGTTAGGCCGCTAGAAGTGGAGGCCAGCCAGCTAAAGCCCGTACTAGAGATGTAGTTCAGAGTGGTGGGGCCCAGACCTAAAGCTATGCTTTCCTAGCCAGGCCTAAGGCCGAGTCATCTGATATTGTTATCACAGGTACTATTTCAGTTTGCCGTAGAGATGCTTCAGTTCTTGAGTGCTTATATATATGTCCACATCTGTAGGAGATGCTATTGTTGTAGATCATGTTTATCGTTCGTGTGTGGTTACAATCGGGAGTCTTGAGACTAGTGTAGACCTTCTACTTATCGATATGGTATATTTTGATATTATCTTGGGAATGATTGGATGTCACCTTATCACACTAAATTAGAATGTCATGCCAAGATGGTGACCTTGGCCTTATCGAGGTTGCTTCGATTAGAGTAAATATGGATTCCTGGTCATTCTACCAGTATGGCTATCTCTTATGTGAAGGATCGGCATATGGCCGAGATGGGGTGTCTAGATTATTTGGCTTATGTTCGCGATTCTACTACAGAGGTTCCTCCCATGGATTCAGTACCAGTTGTTCGTGAGTAGGTGTTTCCTGGAGACCTACTGAGGATGCAACCCGACAGGGATATTGACCTCTGTGGGCAGTTCAAATTGAATCTTTTGCAATTGTGGGAGTTCCTAAGGCTTAATATGAATCGTTTGGTTGGTAATTTGCTGGATTCTATTGGTTCAGAGGCTTATTTGAAAGGCAAAGCTATAGTTGAGCTTTGAATTGACCTTGGGAGCGAGGTAAGTGTAGTGGTTCACCTTGACTTGAGGGATTAGGACTTGTTTGCCTATTTGCTACATGTTTAGATGTTTGGTACAACATATATGTTAGATGAAGAGTAAGTGTAGTGGTCAACCTTGACTTGAGGGATTAGGACTTGTTTTCCTATTTGCTACATGTTTAGATGTTAGGTACAATGTATATGTGAGGTGACGAGTACTTATGTGTTGTTGTTGGATTAAAGCATGCGAGTAGGACTTGTTCCTTGTAATTTATAACCTACTTGGTCATGTTTGTTACAACCCATATTCACGTACGTTGGTTCATGCCATAAGTTAGTCGACGTAAATCTAAGAAGCGATTATCTTTGAAATGATAAGAAGTTAATCCTATTGATCTTAAATGATACAAGAGTGTATAAGGGTGATTAACAAGTATTAAAAGTTAAACAAATCAAGGATGTTGTAACTCGTATTCTTGGTTAAACCTAGGGGTGCTTAATATTCACTAGAGGTTGTATCGGAAGGTATTTGAATCATAGAATATCTATATCATAGTCTTGAAGTCAAATGAGTTATGAAACAAAAGTCGACCAGAGTTGTCGCAACGTAGGTTCATAGTATTAGTTAAACTTTATGCTAAATGTTATTAAGATTTTCTCCCAATTTACTTGGAATTACGAGGTGATCTATCCACCAAATTGAATATCTATGAGTCCATCTTCTAACACATTAAACCGTTTATCAATACGGCATCGGAGTAGAGAGATATTGGCATTTTTGCGAGACTGCACAAGCTGCTAGGTGACAAGTAGGTGTGTCACCTACTTGGTTAAATGATAGCCCAAAAATAGGAAATTTTGGGTTGTCTAAAGATCCCATTTAAAAGTTTATATCCTACAATATAACCCTCATTATATATCACAAATAACCAGACTTAAATCCCTGCAAACTTCCTCCCAAAAATTATCCACAAAACCTAATTGATTTTTCCTCTCTTTCAAGTTCTAATTGGGGGTAAAATCTAGAGTTTGAAGAACCAAGGGAAGGGCTGAGTTATCCAACAATTAAGGTAAGTTTAATTCTCTCTTTAATCCATTTTTTCTGCTGTGAATTGATGGTAATTCGTTCTATACATGTAAGAACTCACGGGACGGTGATCGTAAGTCGTGAGTTCGAGTTATTCACTTGTAGCGGACTGTTTTGTGGACTGTTTTGTATTGCTGTTGGGCTGAATGTTTTACTACTATTTTGTGGAGTTTTGTAGGAGGAAGGGTGTGGAGAAATACCATATAGATTTAGGGTTGTGGGCTGGTCGTTCTTCATAACATTTTTGAGTCGTTTGACACGACTACGGTGGTCGTCGTATGTATGAAGTGATTAGATTGTGTGTGGACTGTTTGGGAGGCTCAATATCATTATTACTGATGTTTTGGGGATTTTTGGTGATTTTTTTAAATTGTGTGAAGTCATATATATAGGGGAGGTGTTGTCTGTTTCATCATAAAATAGGTTGTGTTTGATACAGAATAGTTATGACGATTAAATGATAACGATAGTGTCATTTCTCATATTGTAGACTAGGGAGTCGTGACAATTTCATAGCTCGAGATTGGGGCAGTATATACAAGGTATGTGACTTTTGCACGACTCCGATCGTACATAATGTAATGAACGAGCTTCCAAAGATACTCTACTCTTAGAAGCTGGTAGTACTTACATTGTTTCCTAATGTTTCAAACGTCAATACCACACAAGAGGGAGGGGGGGGGGTAATTTGTGTGGACCTAATTTTCAATCTAGAAGAACCTGGTTCTTCTAGTTGTTTTAACGACAACTGTTTGCAAAATTAAAAGTACAGAAAATAAAGAACACATAGATTTTTACGTGGAAAACACCTGGCTCAAAAGGTGAAAAAACCACGACCTACTACTCAGTAGGATTTTCCCAAACTTCCACTAAAATCACTGAGCCAAAACAGCATTTACAAAACTCTTGTAAACCTAAAGATTAAAATATAATCCCAGTATGACACACTGCCTCAGCTGTTGCGACACCTTCAAGTTAACTCTAACTTGTATACTCAAAGTACCTAATACAATTGCTTCTATGAAAGCTGGAAAGATACAAGTTTAAACCACCTACTATAATTGAACTAGAATAAGAATAAACACAATGGAATTGGTTCTTCTATCTTGTCCAAGTAGCTTTAGGAGTGCACACTTAAATCTCACATAAATTGCTAGCAAAATTGCCTTCCTCTTTTGCTCTCAATTTAGTTTAACTTCTGCGTATGTGCAATACCTGTAAAAGAGAACAATCACTGTTATTTAATGAGTTAGTAATCAGAGTTTGATTGAGACTCAATTGCTGATCTTCTGTCGAAGTTGAGTTCTTGAACAATACAAACTCCAACCCTATCCTTTATCCGGATTGTGTCCTCTTCCCATAAGGATACTTTCTCTCTTCATCCAATATGCAACCTTTTTTATTAGTTCAGGAGATATTGCTGCTTGATCATTGAGACTTATCTCCTTCACGTGTTTCTCACATGTCTAGGTTGATAAATAATGTGCCTCACATGATGGACCTGGTCCATGACTGAGTTCATTTATCATTCTTGAAAACTTCACCTGAACTTGGGACAACAAATTCCCCCTTTTTGATGATGACAAACTCTGTGCTTTTACTGATCAAAGAACCTGTAAGAACTCAGCTTCACCATTAACACATTAATTTATAATTTTAACTTATCATCAAGGACCAAGTTTAATTAGATTATAAATATCACATTGTTGCGAATAAAGATTAAAGCACAATATCTCTTCCCCCTTTTGGCATCATCAAAAATTTGCATACATTGTGAATTCTAGATATTAGTAATTACTCATGGCCACTTGGGCAACTGCAAGTGAAAACATGGATAAAATCATCAATAATCAACAAACACATTCAAACTATTCAGAACAAAATCTTCATAGAACAAGAGAAGCAACAGTTGTCAATGATAAGATATGTTTCCACCAACAAACCACAAAAAGATAGAAAAACTTCCAAAACATGAGCAAAAAAATAGAAAAAGTCCCTAAACTGGGTCACTGGGGTTACTAGACTGGTTTAGAAGACAACAAAGGAAGACCTAAGGCTTGGAGGAACTAGAGGGCTGGGTTTGGAGAAGGTTGAGCATATTCTGAAGCATCCCATCGCTTTTCTCCTTTTCTTTTGCTAGCTCAGCTCTAAGGCTATCACTTTCAGTTTCCAATTCTACAACACGAGCCTGAAGCCTAGCAATTTCAGCATCCTTAGTTCCACACTCTTGAATCAAAGCCCTAACCTTGCTATTTACAGGTGTCTTCAAAGATAAACCAGGTTCAACTGGGATGGCATTTACAGGATAGTCATAAGCCAATACGGACTTAACACCAAAATGCTCCTTGCTTGATGCCATCTCCCATTTCTTCAAAGGAACCCTTAGCCTGTCCAGCACAGTAGTCAGTATGAACCTATATGGAGTTGTATGTGCCTTGGAGCCATTAATGACCCTGTCTAGTAATTTGATAATAAAAGTAGGCCAATTTATCTGCAGTCCTCTAACAAGGCACTCTATAAGAACCAAGTCCATGTAGTTGGCAGTATGTCTTCTCTCATGTCTGGGCAGTAGAAACTTGTTAACAAACTCAAACAAGACCTTGTGCTCAAGTCTCATCTCACTTTTCTGCACAAACCTGACTTCAGGTATATCTCCAGCAGTTGCAGCATCACAAAAATTCCTAGTAATTTGAAGAGCGGTAGGGAGGGAATCTAGACATGGCCACATTTGCCTTGTATAATCATCATACCCTTTACTAGGTATGTCCAGAATCTCACCCAGTTTGATTGCATCAAACTTCACTTTTACACCCTTCACCAGACTAGAGACCACCCCATTTTTCATAGTGGCATTTGCCATAAACTCAATCAGTTCTTTGCTGGCCAGCCTTCCATCCATTTCAAGGACCATTTCCTTCTACCCTTGTGCAGTAAGAGCATCCTTCAACCTCCTCATTCCTGGTTCATCCAGGTCTTTCAGCAGCCTTCCTTTTAAAAAATTTCTTTTGCCAAAGATGGTAAACTTGTCTTGCTCTTTCTCAGATTCCTCTTCTTCTTCTCCACCACTCCACTCTTTATCTTCTTCAACAATTTTCTTTTGTTTACCCTTCACAGAAGACCTAGTTCTTTTGGCTAACGAAGATTCAATAGATACAGGTACAGAGGAAGACTTCTTGGAAGAAGTCTTGGAACTTTTTGGTTTGGGTGTTGGAACCCTTTCAGTTGTTCCTCTTTCTTGATGGATCAGTTCCATCTCTTCTTCTTCTTCTTCTGCAACCTCAGAACTCTCCACAACCTATGCTTTTCCTTTCTCCCTTCTTTTCTTCTTGCTCTCTTCCAGAGCTTTCTATAATTCGGCTTCACTTTGTTTGACCCTGCTCCTGGTAGATCTTCCTTTAGGAACTGAAGGGATAGTAGGTTTTGGGGATGAATTTTTGCTTTTCTTGGTTGGCTTGGAAGCAGTAGGAGCCTTTTGTGAAGAATCTTTGCACTTCTTTGGATCATAACTGTCCCAACCTTCTTCAGAAGATCAGATAGAGTCTCCTCAGCTAATGAAACAGGTTCTTCTTGTTGCTTGATTAAATGAACAAGCCCCTCAGCCGCTTCCCCAGAACCACTTCCCCATGACTTGATGCCACTCTCTTCAACACTCCCACAGATAGCAAGAACCTTTTCTTTCCCATTACCCCTATCATTACCATTTTCTCCCTCTCTCCTTTCCTTTCTTTTTACCTCTACTCCTAATTGATTCAGCCACCTTTACATCTTTAGTAGGACCAACTAGAACAAACCTATTTTCAATGCTTTCAACCACAGTAGAAAATACTACACAAGAACTTACCTTACCAGGGGTTTCTTTAATTTTCTCAGAGTCAGAAGACCCATGTTCTTCAGTTTCACTGGCAGAAATAAAATCTTCAGACTTAGAGCTGGAGTCAGATTCGTGTATAGGGCTTTTTTTCTTTTGGCTAGGCTTCAACTTCTCATTTAGAACTTTCTTTAGGGCTTCAAATGCTACAGATTTTCTAGCTAACATTTTCTGCCTACGAACCCTAGGTTTTGGGGATTCAATAGGAGGAGTAGACGAGGATGTGTTCGAGGGAGATGCTGGTAGGGGAGTGTCAGGATTAACTTGGGGGGTTAGACATGGTTCTTTGACTATAGAAGAGTTTTGGGAATTTCTGAGAAGAAAGAAGATTTGGCATTTTTGGAGAAGAAAAGGGCGATCAGAACTGGAGAAGTGTTTTGACGGTTATGGACTAATGAAGAAGAGGCGTGGAGTACTTAAAAGTGATTAGACTTAAGTGCAGTAACAACAACTTTCTCAGGGGTCAATTAGAAGTCTAATCAAGGTATAATTTGGTCTCTTATTGATTATTAGGCATCGCTAGATTTTAGGCAAAAGTCCCGATTTTTAGAGTTCTAGTGGAATGAAACTATTTCAATGCTCAACGGATATAATTTTTGGGATTTTGATGAATGTAGGACTTCTGCTCATGATTGGAAAATTAATCTTTCTAATTGTGCAGAGTATAGAAAACATACTTGAGCTTTCATATGAACACATACTAATGAACTAGGTTTTTCATATAGAACTCTCTTGAACATGCCTCAAATGCCAAAATAGAAGAAACTTTATAAGAGATCAGTGAATCATATATATACACATGTCATAGGAGTATACTAATTAAACTATGAAACTGAGTAAGAATTGATCTAGATATATAAACAAAGTTAGAACTCCTAACCAAAAATATAATTTTTTTTCAAAATTTTTTTTCATTGTGCATTCTAAACTGGACCTATTAGGTGATCTTAATCATCCTTAATTCCAACCTGTTCCTCTCAAAGTTTTCTCTACTTAGTGCTTTATTGAAAATGTCAGCTATTTGTTTATCAGTAGCATAGAATTCTATTGAAATCAATCCTTTCTCATAGTTATCTCTTAAGAAGTGGTGTCTAGCATCTATGTGCTTAGTCCTCTTACAATGAACAGGGTTCTTTGTCATACTTATAGCACTAGTATTATCACAAAATATTGGAATACATCCCACTTCAATTCCAAAATCTACCAGCTGTTGTTTGATCCATAGCAATTGAGCACAACAAGAAGCAGCAGCAACATACTCAGCTTCAATAGTAGATAGGGCCATAAAATTTTGCTTTTTGGTAGCCCATGACACAGGGCATGAACCAAAGAAATGTGCCATACCTGAGGTGCTTTTCCTGTCCACTAAGAAACCTGATAATTAGCATCAACATATCCTACTAGAAAAAAATTACTACCTTTAGGATACCAAAGGCACATATCAGTGGTGCCTTTCAGATATCTCAGTATCCTCTTGGCAGCAGTCAAGTGGGACTCCTTTGGATTTGCCTGAAAACGAGCACAAAGCCCTACACTGAAAACAATGTTAGGTCTACTTGCAGTAAGATACAAGAGTGAACCAATCATACCCTTATACAACTTTTGATCAACTGATAAACCAAGTTCATCAATATCTAATTTAGTGGCAGTTGCAATGGGTGTGTCTATTTCTTTAGAATCCTCCATTTTAAACTTTTTTATTAGCTCTTTTGTATACTTCTGCTGATAGATCATGGTTCCATTTTGATTTTGTTTGATCTGGAAGCCTAGAAAGAAGTTAAGCTCACCCATCATGCTCATTTCAAACTCACTCCCCATTAGTTTTGCAAAGTCCGTACTTAGCCTATCAGTAGTAGCCCCAACTATAATGTCATCCACATAAATTTGCACAACAAAGAGATCTTTACTTTTTTCCCTTAATAATAAGGTACTGTCAATTTTACTTCTTTTGTAACCATGCTCCAGTAGGAATTTGGATAGTCGTTCATACCAAGATATTGGGGCCTGCTTGAGCCCATAAAGAGATTTGTCTAACTTGTACACATGCTCAGATCATTCCTTGATCTCAAACCCTGGAGGTTGTTTCACAAACACTTCTTCCTTTAGGTAGCCATTTAGGAAGGCACTTTTGACATCCATCTGATAGAGAGTAAATTCCATGTGTGCTGCAAAGGCTATGAGGAGTCTAATTTCTTCTAGTCTTGCAACTGGAGAAAATGTCTCTTGGCTGTATCCTTGTACCACCAGTCTTGCTTGTTTCTTGTAACTGTTCCATCTTCATCAAGTTTGTTTCTGAAGACCCATTTTATACCGGTGACTGATCTATCCTTGGGTCTTAGAACTAGATGCCAAACTTGACTTCTTTCAAATTGGTTGAGTTTATCTTGCGTTGCAATCACCCAATCTGCATCTTGCAAAGCCTCAATAATATTTTTAGGTTCAACAATAGATAGGAAAGCATGAAAAGCACACATATTCTTTAGCTGTGATCTAGTTTTGACAGATGTTGGATCAGTAATAATGTTCTCAATGGGATGAGAAATTTGACACTTGTGAGGTTTCATAACCAACTGGTTTATGCTAGATGTCTCTCCCATGTTGCTGAGGAACAAGTTCATGAACAGGTTCCTCTAGGGGGTTTGATTCAATTTCTCCTTGATTAGTTCCCCTTGTCAGGTTGCCCTTATTTGAAGGACCTGTTCCATCACCTGTTTCTTCTTTTGATGCCACTCTGACTTGTGCTGAGGATTCAGTCAATTCCTTTACCAATCCAATGGCTTTATCTTCATGTTCCTGTCTCTTAGAAATAATATTAGTTTCATCAAATAATACATGTATACTTTCTTCTACACACAGAGTTCTTTTATTTAATACTTTATATGCTTTGCTATGTGAAGAATATCCCAAGAACACTCCATCATCACTTCTGGGATCAAACTTACCTAGGGAGTCTTTTCCATTATTCTGCCCATAACACTTGCAACCAAATGCCCTAAGATGGGATATGTTTGGTTTTCTCCCTTTAAGTAACTCATAGGGAGTCTTCTCTACCAGAGGTCTGGTCATGCATCTATTGATTATGTAACATGTAGTGTTTACAGCCTCTGCCCAGAAGCTGTGAGGCAATTTACTAGAAAGCAGCATGGTTCTAGCCATGTCCTCAAGAGTTCTATTCTTCCTTTCAACTACTCCATTTTGTTGAGAGGTCCTAGGGGCAGAGAAATTATGGTCTATACCATTTTCATCACAGAATTTATCAAACTTGGAATTTTCAAATTCAGTTTCATGATCAGACCTAATGGATGCAAGTTGATTTCCTAATTGTTTCTGAGTTTTTCTAACAAATGCAGTAAACATGTCAAATGCTTCATCTTTGGAGGTTAGAAATAGAACCTAGGTAAATCTAGAATAATCATCAACAAGCACCATTACATATTTCTTTCCACCTCTGCTCATGGTTCTCATTGGACCACATAGATCCATATGGATCAGCTCCAACAACTTGGTTGTACTTACCATTTTCTTGCTTTTGAAGGATGATCTTACCTGCTTCCCCCTTGGAAATGCCTCACAAACTTTGTCTTCCTTGAACTTGATATTAGGTAATCCTATCACCAAGTCTTTAGAGACTAATTTGTTAAGTTGATTTAGACTTGCATGACCAAGTCTTTTGTGCCACAGGAGGGGATCATTAACCAACACACTTAAACAAGTAAGTTCATTTTCTGAGAGAGTAGACAAATCTACAATGTAAATATTGTTAACTCTTTTTCCCTGCAAAACAACCTTGTTAGTGGTAAGGTTAATCACAAAGCATTTGGTGGAGGTAAAAGCCACAAGGTTACCTCTATCACACAATTGTGACACACTTATTAGGCTATATTTCAAGCCATCTATCAGGTAGATATTCTCTGTGGAATGAGAATCTGTTTTGCCTACCTTTCCAACCCCATTGATCTCACCTTTCTTTCCATTACCAAAGGATACATTACCTCCTTTTAAGTCCTCAAGTGAAAGGAACTGGTCCTTATTCCCAGTCATATATTTTGAGCAGCCACTATCCATATACCATATTTTGATCTTCCCTTTTACTTGGACCTACAAAAAGAAATCAGGGGTTAGTCTTAGGAACCCAAACTAGTTTGGGTCCCTTTTTATAGGCAAAAGGATGAATCAAATTCCTTCTTGCCCATCCGGGCAACTTATTTTCCTTTTTAACAAAAGCTTTGTTCTTTTGACTGACCTTTTCTTTTGCATTACATTTATTTTTGTAATGGCCAATCTTGCCACAGTGTGTGCAGATTTTATTTTTAGGAAGTGTGAGGTATTTGCTTTTAGGGTCCCATTTTGGAGCTTGAGTCCCATAGCCAAGTCCTCTTTTGTTACTACTGTGATGCTCTTGCAGCCAAGAGAGTGCATCAGAAGCCTTGTTCCACTTGCAAGTTCTGTCCAGTTTATGTTTAACCTTTCCTAGATCTTCCTTTAGGACTTTGATGAATTCATATTTCTTATACAATTCATCTTTCATTTTCCCCAAATTTTCTTCTAGAGTGAGATATGTGCGATCACCTTTCTTCTTTCATGTTCCTAGTTTTAGTTTTAAGTTTCCAGACCTAAGTTCTAGGACACTGTTATCAAGTTCAAGAACCTGGTTCTTCAACTCAGCATTTGTGTTATCACTCTCATTAGCCCTAGACTCTAGACTTTTGCATTTGCTTTTAGGATCACATATTTCCTAGACAGAACTTCCTTCTCATTGTTAATTATCTCAGATTCATCAATGAAGTCTAGTAATAGCTCAGCCAACCTTTCTTTAGACAAAAATTTAATCATGTCCTTGAGATGAAGAATACTTACCTCTTATTCATCATCTGATTCTCCGATGGCCATCAATGCTTGCTCTTCTTCAGCTTCATCTTCTGAGTCTTCATCTGAGGTTTCTCCCCAAGCAGCAACCATAGCCTTGGTTGAACCTTTATTCCTTTTTGGTTGAACCTGTTCCTTCTTCATGTTCCTTCATTCCACCCTTTCTTTCTTCCACTCAATTTCCATTGAGGGTAGTTCTTGATCATGTGATCAGTCTTACTACACTTGTAGAAACCCTCATTGGTCTGTTTCTTAGGAGATCTTGACTTGTTGAAGGCTATACCTCTTGCAGGACTCTTTCCTCTCATCGGGTACTTTTTTTAAATCTCTAGTGATCATAGCCATCTCATCATCTTCCAGATCTGAACCTTCAGCAGTTTTGAGAGCTAAGTTTCTCTCCTTCTTGGGTGTATCCATCTTCATGGTTTGCCTTCTCATTTCATAAGCAGTAAGATTTCCAATCAGTTCATCCAGTCTAAGAGTAGCAAATTCTTGGATTCCTGAATGGCAGTGATTTTGCTTTCCCATGTGACTGGAAGAACCCTTGTCAGAATTTTCTCAACCTTGTCTTCTTCAAGAATAATCCTTCCAAGAGACTTAAGTTCATTTGTCAGTGTAGTGAACCTAGTATACATCTCTTGGATAGTTTCTCCTTCCTTCATAGTAAAATTGTCATATTGAGAATACAATAGTGTTCCTCTTGATCTTTTCACTTGAGGTGTTCCTTCATGGGCCACTTGCAAAGTGTCTCATATCTCCTTAGCAGTAGTACAATTTTGGATCCTACTGTACTCATCTGGACCTATTCCACATACAAGCCATTTATTGGCTTTAGCATATTTCTCCCAATTATTTTAGGTCTTTAGCAGTGCAATCAGCCCTTGTCTTTGGCACATATACTCCTTCCTTATTATTCATTGTGGTTGCTAAAGGACCAGCAGTGACTATGTCCCAGAGTTCATAGTCTTCTCCTATGATGTGATCCCTTATCTTGTTCTTCCACCAAGAATAGTAATGTCCATTGAAAAGTGGAGACCTGGCAGTGGATTGCCCTTCCCAGTTCCCAGGTGGTGCACTCATGTTGATCTTCTCCTAAGGTGTTAGCCTCTTCAAGGATAACCCACTTTAATACCAATTGATGTTTCAAACATCAATACCACACAAGAGGGGGGTGATTTGTGAGATACCCAATTTTCGATCTAGAAGAACCTGGTTCTTCTAGGTGTTTTCACTACTACTATTTATGGAATTAAAAGTACAGAAAATAAAGAACACGGAGATTTTTACGTAGAAAACACCTGGCTCAAAAGGTGAAAAAACCACGACCTACTACTCAGCAGGATTTTCCCAAACTTCCACTAAAATCACTGAGCCAAAATAGCATTTACAAAACTCATGTAAACCTAAGGATTAAACTCTAATCCATTGTGGCACACAGCCTCAACTGTTGTGACACCTTCAAGTTAACTCTAACTTAAATACTCAAAGTATCTAATACAGTTGCTTTTATGAAAGCTAGAAAGGTACAAGTTTAAACCACCTACTACAATTGAACTAGAATAAGAATAAACACAATGGAATTGGTTCTTCTATCTTGTCCAAGTAGCTTCAGGAGTGCACACTTAAATCTCACATAAATTGCTTGCAAAATTGCCTTCCTCTTTTGCTCTCAATTTAGTTTAACTTCTAGGTATGTGCAATACCTGTAAAAGAGAACAATCACTATTATTTAATGAGTTAGTAATAAGAGTTTGATTGAGTCTCAATTTTTGATCTTCCATCGAAGTTGATTCCTTGAACAATACAAACTCCAACCCTATCCTTTATCCAAATTGTGTCCTCTTCCCATAAGGATACTTTCTCTCCTCATCCAATATGCTACCGTTTCGATTAGTTCAGGAGATATTGCTGCTTGATCAATGAGATTTATCTCTTTCACATGTTTCTCACATATTTAGGTTGATAAATACTGTGCCTCACATGATGGACCTGGTCCAAGACTGAGTTCATTTGTCATTCTTCAAAACTTCACCTGAACTTGGGCCAACATGTCCACTCTTATGGAACGATTGATGTTGATGTTGCTTCTCTTATTCTTATGTTATCAATGTTGTTGCTACTTCCTGATTCTTATAAGGTTCATGGTGAAGAGTTAGTCCTAATAATGTGTATAGAGGATACAGACCTTACGTCACTCCAAAAGGTTTAGAACGTGTTTCCATGAAATGAGCATGCATTATATATATGTATCTATTTTACTCTACCGAGCTGCGCTATAGTCGGCCAGGTATGACACCTATTGTGCAACCACTGATCAGTTGGGTTTTATCGAGCTCCACATGGTCGGGTACGATTCTACCAAGCCATATCATGGCCGAGTACGTTTTTACCAAGCCTATTATGGCCGGGTACAAAATGATGATGATGATGCCCACATAGGTGTATGTTTTAAAAGTTTATGTGTATATACATATGTATCATGGATTTCATATCAGTAGCCCTCAAAGGTACCCAGATGCTATAGGTTGTACATTCTCTATCCCTGCTTACAATACTGTTCGTACTCAAGGTTCCCTACCTTACATACTCAGTACTTTATTCGTATTGACATCCTTTTTGTTTATGGATGCTAATCGAGGCCTACCCAGCACTACTATTGATTAGCAAGAGAGGGTCGGAGCAGCGTTTACCCGATTTAGGGTCGGGATTGATTTCCATAGAGAGCTAGAAGTTGGAGTCGGGTATCTATCTAATTTAGAGCCATGTATGTGTTCCAAATTGCACTTCTAAACATCTTTGGGTTTTTGTTTTGCTTCTAGTTTTATCAACTACAATGCTAAATTAAACTAGAATAAGCTAAGAGTAAAATATTACGTGTTGTTCAAATGGTTAAAAGGCACTAGGGTAGTGACTTTTGCCTAGGTGTTCAATTGACGAATACTTGAGTTTTAGGCATGATTGACATATTTGAGGAGTATGATATAACCTTTGCACGATTTTAACCACTCTAAACCTCTTGGTGGTTCGAGTGATTTTTCCCAAATTAACTTTCTCAAGACCAATTGGGTATGAAAATTTGCACAAGCAATCAAGGTTCAACTCGGGTATTACTATCTATAGGTTTAACCCTTTAATTGGGGCTATCAATCTCTTGAGTACACCCCAATTCCTTGTTGGACCAATTTCAGAGACTTAGGCTCTCTTTCTCAAGAAGAACCAAAGTCAGCTAAACACAAACTAGTGTTTGCAACCACTAATTCAGCAATTAAACATGAAATTAGCCCAATTATCAAACACCCATAGTTAATCTAGCCCTAAAACACAAGACCCGTCAATTACCCACACTAGGGTTGGGTCACAAACCTAGCTTATGGGTCTAGCTACTCATAATTGTAGAAGAAAACAAGGAAATAGATAAAGAATACTCATATTAATTAATTGCTAAGATAAATTAGAAGATTCAATGTCGAAATGAAGATAAAATCGACCAAAATAGCTAAAGAAACGGAAGTCACGAGCGCAACTCAATACAAAATCTATCTGATTACCTAAAAATGGGAAAAGAAGCTATTTATACTAGGCTAAAAATCTGTTTAATAGTACCAGATGTGAGAAAAACTGAAGGTAAACGAGTCCAAGCAGCTAATCACGAGCAAAAGGAAAGATGAACAGTGCTTTTATGAGTTCTGAGAGCAAAGGGTCAAAAAGTGTAAAAGGGGGACCTCAGGCACTATTTATAGAAAAGGACGTGGGGCCCATCTTACCAACCCAATGAGGACCACACAAAATCGACTGCGGTCTGAACCACACAACAATTGTCATAGAAGGCAACCACTACGATCCGCACAAAATGGAACGCGGCCCCTGTGGTCTACAGCGGACCGCATAAAATGGAATGTGGTCGTGGTGGTAAACTTTAGACAGTTGATATTTTCATCCTTCTTCAGTGCAATCCGCACTAAATATAGTGCGGCCGCATTGAAAACTTCAGAGACCTGAACACTTTTTCCACTATGTCCTACACTGCATCAACACAAGCCCGTAACATCTCACAACCAGTTAGTCAAAAAATAAATCCTATCCTACAATGAAAAACAAAGGAAAATAAGAAGAAAAACACATGGGTTTCCTCCCAAGAAGCGCCTGATTTAATGTCACGGCACGACACAGGTTACCGTCAAATCATTTGAGATGAAGAAGTGGCATCACGTGGTTATCATCAATTTTTCCCAAGTAATGTTTTACCCTATGCCCATTCACTTTAAAAACTTCCCCACTTTTGTTTTTTAAATCAAGAGCACCAAACGGGGTCACACACACTACTTCAAATGGTCTGCTCTATTTTAACTTGAGTTTTCCCGGGTACAACCATAGCCGAGAGTTGAATAAGAGCACCAAATCCCCCACCTTGAACTCCTTTCCCCGAGTATACTTGTCCTGAAGGTATTTCATTTTATCCTTATACAGGGATGAACTAGAGAAGGCATGAAATCTGAATTCGTCAAGTTTATTGAGTTGCTCCACCCGAATATTAGCAGCTACATCCCAATCAAGATTCAACTTCCTCAAGGCCAACATGCCTTATGCTATAACTTAACCGGTAAATGGCAAGTATTCCCAAATACCAACTGATACGGAGACATAACAATCAAAGTTTTGTAAGCAGTTCTATACACCCATAAAGCATCATCCAACTTCTTAGACCAATCAGTCCTATTTGCATTGACCATTTTAGACAGAATATTCTTGATTTCCCTATTTGAGACTTCAACTTGGCCACTCGCCTGAGGATGATAAGGAGTAGACACTTTGTGGTTGACACCATGCGTGGCAAGCAAGGTGTCAAAAGCTCTATTGCAAAATATGCGACCTCCCATCATTTATGCTTGCACGAGGAGTGCCAAACCTAGTAAAAATGATCTTTTTGAGAAATGCAACCACACTCCTAGCTTCATTGTTGGGCAAAGCCACAGCCTCAACCCATTTTGAAACATAGGCAATCACTACAAGAATGTAGGTGTTCCCACACGAGCTAACGAACAGGCCCATAAAGTCAATGCCCCAAACATCAAAGATATCAACCTCAAGAATGGTATAGAGAGGCATCTCATCTTTTTTCGAAATTCCACCCGCTCTTTGACATTCGTCACACCTCTTCACAAAATCACTTGCATCTTTGTACAAAGTTGGCCAATAAAACCCACAACTAAGAACAATGGAAGCAGTCCTCGCCCTACCATGATGGCCACCATAGGTAGAGTAATGACAAGCCTCCAAGATACTTAATTGCTCTTCCTCCAGGACACTCCTTCGGATCACACCATCCGTGCAAATCTTGAACAAATACGGCTCATCCTAATAGAAATCCAAATTATCCCATTTGAGCTTCTTCCTTTGGTTAGAAACATCCGCAAACCACGACATATCACTCAGCGATACAGAAAGCAGCTGCTCATCGGGAAATGCATCTTTGATCTCTAGGACATCACATGGCCTTCCTTCCTCCTCCCAGTGGGACAAGTGGTTTGCCACTTGGTTTTCACTACCCTTCTACCCCACGATTTCTAAATCAAACCCTTGAAGTAACAACACCCATCGCATCAGCCTAGCTTTGGAGTCTTTTTTTGTCATCAAGTACCTAAGGGCTGCATGATCGGTGTGCACTATGACATTGGCCACCATAAGATATGGCTGAAACTTTTCCATTGCAAACACTATGGCCAACAACTCTTTCTATGTTACCGTGTAGTTCCTTCGATCCTCATTCATGGTCTTGCTCGTGTAGTACACCAGATGAAACATTTTATTAAATTTTTGACCCAAAACTTCCCCAACCACAAAGTCACTCACGTCGCACATGAGCTCGAAAGGCAAATTCCAATTTGGTGCTGTAATGATAGTGGTGGTGGTCAACTTAAGCTTGAGAAGTTCAAATGCTTACATACATCCCTCATCGAACACAAATTTGGCATCATTTTCTAATAGCTTGCACAAAGGGTTCACTATCTTTGAAAAATCTTTTATAAACCTCCGGTAGAACCCTGCATGCCCAAGAAAACTCCTAACCCCCTTGACAGAAGTGGGGGAGTATGCCTTGAAATCACTTCTATTTTGGCCTTATCAACTTCTATGCCATGCTTTGAAATTTTATGACCCAACATTATGCCCTCTCAATCATGAAGTGTCATTTTTCCCAATTGAGTACAAGATTGATGTCTTCATAACGGGCCAACACTCTATCCAGATTTTTCAAACATTCATCAAATGAATCACCCACCACACTAAAGTCGTCCATGAACACCTCCAACATATCTTCCACCATATCGGTGAAAATGGCCATCATACATCGTTGGAATGTCATCGGGGCATTACACAACCCGAAAGGCATCCAAGAAAAAAAAAGGTGCCATATGGACAAGTAAATGTGATCTTCTCCTAATCCTCCGGAGCAATTAAGATTTGGTTGTACCCAGAATATCCATCCAAGAAACAATAAAAGGCACGCCCAGTAAGACGATAAAGCATCTGGTCAAGGAAAGGCAATGGGAAGTGATCCTTGTGGGTCACCTTGTTCAGCTTGCGGTAGTCCATGCATACCCTCCATCCGGTAACTGACCGGGTAGAAATTAGTTCATTGTTATCATTGGTCACCACGGTCACACTACCCTTCTTCGACACACAGTGCAACGGTGAAGTACACGAGCTGACAAAATTAGGGTATACAACCTCGTCATCTAACCACTTGATCACCTCCTTTTTCACAACTTCTTGCATTGCCCCGTTCAACCTCCTTTGTTGTTCCAAGGAGGGTTTTGAATCATCTTTCAGAATAATCTTTTGTATACAAAATGCGGGGCTTATTCCCCGAATATCAGCTAAACTCCATCCAATTACCTTCTTCCATTTTTTGAGCACCGCCAATGTGGCATCTACCTGCATGTTAGTAAGACAAGAGGAAAGAATAACTGGTAAAGTTGAACTAGGGACTAAGAATTCATATCTGAGGTGTGGAGTCAATGGCTTCAACTCCAACACTGGAGGTTGCTCAATTGAAGGCTTTGTTGGAGGAGTCTTTCTATTTTCAAGATCCAAGGAGAGTTTCCTAGGCTCATAAGAATAAAAGCCCATTCCATGTAAAGCATTCACACACTCCACTCGGCCCTCATCATCATTGACATCAATATTTAACAATACGGCCTCTAGAGGGTCTTCTACATTGATCATTGCACTAGTATCATCAATTATCACATTTGTGATAAGATCCACAAATAAACATACTTCGGTACAATTGGGCTGCTTCATTAACTTGCACATATGAAAAACTACCTTTTCACCATCCACCCAAAAAGTGAGTTCCCTTGCTTCCACATCAACTAGAGCCTTCCCCGTAGCAAGGAAAGGTCTCCTTGATATGATCGAGACTTCATAGTCTACCTCATAATCCAAGATCACAAAATCAGCTGGCAAGATAAATTTGTCCACCCGGACAAGCACATTATCAACAATACCCAATGGTCGCTTGATTGATCTATCCACCATTTGCAATCTCATGGAAGTTGGCCTCAGTGGCCCAATACCCAAAGTCTTGAAAACTGAGTAGGGCATCAAGTTGATGCTTGCCTCTAAATCACATAAAACTTTAGCAAAATTTGCATATCCAATAGTGCAAGGGATAGTGAAAGTACCGGGATCCTCCAACTTTGGAGCTATTGAATGTGCTATAGCACTAACTTGGTGGGTCATCTTGATAGTCTCACAGTCCATGGATCTTTTCTTCGTCACCAAATCTTTCATGAATTTAGCGTAGTCAGGCATTTTCTCCAAAGCCTCCACCAAAGGCACATTCATGGATAAGCTCTTCATCATGTCAATAAACTTTTTGAACTGATTCTCATTTTTCTACTTGGCTAGCCTTTGAGGAGAAAGTGGAGGTGGTCTAGGCAAGGGTGCCTTGGCTTTTGGCACAATCGCCTCTGGCATATTTATTATGTGTTCCCTATACGGGTTCACGTCATTTTACATTTCCACCTCGACCTCTTGAATATCAATCCTCACTTCTTCATTCTCATTTTCATCAACCACATTCTCAACCACCAAAGGACCTTCATCTTCTTACAACTCAACTTCATCACCCAAAACTTGCTTTTATTTGGAGGCATTCACATCATCGCCTCGTCCACTCCTAGTGGTTGCCTCCATAATATGATTGTTCCCACTATTCGATTTCACTATGGTATCACTTGGTAGAGCACCCTTAGGGCGTGTATTCAAGGACTGAGAGATTTTGCCTAGTTGCACATCCAAATTTCTAATGGAAGTATTGTGAGAAGACAACTGAGCATCTGAATCCGCATTCTTCTTCATCATTTGTTCGAACATCATTTCAATTATACCCATGTCATTGCTAGAAGAACTAGGACCCTGGGATGGAAATGGTGGTGGATTTATCGACTGTTGGTACATTGGGGGCCTTTGAAAACCATGCCCCTAATTTCCCTGGTTGTTGTTCCATCTACCCTGGTTGTTGTTGTTGCCCCAGTTTCCTTGATTGTTCCGATTGTTGTTTTGATTGCCCCAATTTGAATTTTGATTATTTTTTCCCCAATTGTTATTCCCTTGTTGGTGATTGTTCCAATTGTTGTTTCCTTGTTGTTGATTTCCCAAATTACCTTGGGATCTCCATTGTTGTTGTTGGTTGGAAGAATTGCCTCTTTGGCCTTGATAATTATTCACATATTGTACCTCTTCATTTTGCCCATCATATCCATCATCTTGAAATCCACTACCATCATTGTCAAATTGATCTAAATTCCCTTGGTTCTGTTGATATCTTTGTCTTCTTTGGTTCAATAGCATGTTAACACACTCTATGGCATTCAGTTGGCGAGGATTTTAGACTTGTTGCAACTGTGCCTTTGCTAGTTGTTTCATGGTTGTTGTCAACTTAGCTATCGCCTGCCCATGATCATGTAATTCTTTGTGCAAATGAGTAACTGTGGGGTCATCTTGGGGCACATTGGCTCTACTTTGCCAAGCGGAGGATGTGTGAGCCATCTCGTCAAGAATTGTACAAACTTCATCATACGTCAATTTCATGAAATTACCCCCAACAAGTTGATTTGCTATGCACTAATTTTTTGTGTTGATGCCCCGGTAAAAAGTTTGTTGCAACATATTCTTTGTCATATAATTGTTAGGGAATTCCTTCACCATGGTTCTATATCTCTCCCAAATCTCATGCAATGGTTCGGTAGGCTGCTGCTTGAAAGCTAAGATCTCATCCCGCAATGCTGCCATATATCCCGGTGAGAAGAACTTTGCAATGACCTTATCTGCCAATTCATCCCAATGAGTGATGGAATGGTTGGGAAGTTTCTTAAGACAATCTAAAGCCTTCCCTCTAAGTGAAAATGGGAAAAGTCTCAACCGGAGTGCATCCTCGGACACATTAGTTTGCTTGCTCCCCCAACAGGTATCCACGAACCCCTTGAGATGTTTGTAAGGATTTTGTGGCAGTGCCCGTGAAGGACCCACGCTGCTCCTGCAATGTCAGCATCACATTAGTAATTTGGAAATTGCCCGCCCGGATCCGGGGTGGGACAATTGCACATCCATAGCCTTGGTTTTGGAGCACTCGAGGAACCGCTCTTGGAGGTGGCAGAGGAGGGTCTAGAATATTCTCATTAACATTAGCCTTATGGCCTCTTCATTATCTTGGAGGTACAAGAGGCACCTCATCCTCTCCATTATCATCAACCTCCTCCCCCGCAATCATGTTTCCAAAAGGTTCATTAGCATTTAATGTCATTTTGTACCTAAAGTTTTGACACACACAAATTAGTAACAAAGAAGGAAAGAAGAACAAAACACAAAACTATTTAGATAGATAGCCAAAACTGTTAGCTCTCCGGCAACGGTGCCAAAAAGCTATCGAGGCCTACCCAGCACTACTATTGAGTAGCGACAGAGGGTTGAAGCAGCTTTTACCCGATTTAGGGTCAGGACCAATTTCCATAGAGTGCTAGAAGTTGGAGTCGGGTATCTATCTAATCTAGAGTCGTGTATGTGTTCCAAATTGCACTTCTAAACATTTTTGGGTTTTGTTTTGCTTCTAATTTTATCAACTACACTGCTAAATTAAACTAGAATAAGCTAAGAGTAAAATATTATGGGTTGTTCAAATGGTTAAAAGGCACGAGGGTAGTGACTTTCGCCTAGCTAGTAAATTAACGGATACTTGAGTTTAAGGCATGATTGACATATTTGGGGAATATAATATAACCTTTGCACGATTTTACCCAATCTACACCTCTTTGGTTTGAGTATTTTGCCCGAATTGACTTTCTCAAGACCAATTGGGTATTCAAATTTTCACAAGTAATCAAGGTTCAAGTCGAGCATTAATATCTCTAGGTTTAACCCTTTAATTGGGTCTATCAATCTCTTGAGTACGCCCCAATTCCTTGTTAGACCAATTTCAGAGACTTAGGCTCTCTTTTTCAAGAAGAACCAAAGTCAACTAAATGCAAACTAGTGTTTTCAACCACTAATTCAGCAATTACACATGAAATTAGCCCAATTATCAAACACCCATAGTTAATCTAGCCCTAAAATACAAGACCTATCAATTACCCACACTAGGGTTGGGCCATAACCCTATGGGTCTATCTACTCATAATTGTAGAAGAAAACAAGGAAATAGATAAAGAACAAATCATATTAATTAATTGCTAAGATAAACTAGAAGATTCAATGTTGAAATGGAGATAAAATTGCCCAAAATAGCTAAAGAAATGGAAGTCACGAGCGCGGCTCAACACAAAATCTATCTGATTACCTAAAAAATGGAAAAGAAGCTATTTATATTAAGCTAAAAATCTGGACAAAGATTGGACCCTTTTGGACTAAGCTATGCATTAAAAAGTCAAGAAATTATGTTTTCTAGAAAAGTGCAATGCGGTCGCATATCAGGTATGTGGATCGCATTTCTTCCGCAGAGTGAGTCCGTGTGTTGTCAATTATGTGATCGCATAACTAAATTGTGGACGCATAGTCGTCGCATAATTTCCTAGGGATTTTGTGAAGGGCAGTTCTACGATGCATTATGCGACCGCAGAACGTGAATACAGATCGTATTTCTGCCGCAAACCCAGTCAGTGTATCCAGTTTTTGTGAGCATTTTTGCGGTCCATTCTGCGAACTATATTTTGACTTTGTGATCGCAAATGCGACCGCATATCTGATTCGGGGCTCTTATTTTTAAAATTTTTAAATTCGAATCCACCCCGTTAAAAACACCACAATAGACCATTACCTATTATTTTCACAACATAGAGAGAGAGAGAGAGAAAGAGAGAGAGAGAGAGAGAGAGAGAGAGAGAGAGAGAGAGAGAGAGAGAGAGAGAGAGAGAGAGAGAGAGAGTCCTAGAGTGAGAGGGAGTGACCTCCATCAAGTCCTCTCTAAATTCTTGCCCCAAATCCTTGAAGATTATCAAGTAAAGCAGCTGGGTCTTCATCCTAAGAGGTGAGAATTTGTTCCCTAACCTATAATGTCAAAATTTCATCTAAAAACGAGTAATCAAGGGTGAGTTCATGGGTATGGGAATTCACTATCTTACATTCATGAGTAACAATGGGTTATGGGAAGATTGTGAGTTAAAAAGATGGTA
This sequence comes from Nicotiana glauca, assembly GCA_026770625.1. Classification (NCBI taxonomy): domain Eukaryota; kingdom Viridiplantae; phylum Streptophyta; class Magnoliopsida; order Solanales; family Solanaceae; genus Nicotiana; species Nicotiana glauca. The sequence continues at coordinate 73,826 of MU741096.1, read as the reverse complement.
ATTGGGGTAGAAAGTGATAAAATCTCTCACAAAAGGATCCAAAAACAATAATGTACACCTAATGTTTGAAATATGCTCAAATGAGCTAGAATCTTAGTCGTATCTCCAATTCTTGGCTAAATTCATGGCTCTCATAAAATAGATTGAAGTTGCTAGGAAATTCTGGAATTTATTCTAAGGAATTAAGGGAGACTCCATTGAAGTATGTATGGCTAACCTTTTTTTTTAGTGTTGAATTCTTAGTGTTCAAATGGTTGGCTTGAAATTTCAAATTGATTCCACTTGATTGATTGCATTAATGTGTTTGGTGACGGACTTTCGTTCTACATTGTTCTATGTGCTTATTTGAAATCATGATAATTGATATGGTGATCATGTCTTTTAAGTATTCGTTATTTTCTTAAGCATGTGCATGCCTTGTATGATAGCCCTTGACAAATGAATGATAAAATTACAAGAATGAATTGACAAAGGGAATACTTGTGTTGTGTTGATGTATCTAAGTGCCAAGGAACAAATAAATAAAAAGAGGTGTTGTACCAGGTGTGGGAAAAAGATGGAAGGAAATGGGAAATAAAGAGTAATTAAAAGAGGTTATGTACCAAGTGAGATGTCTTAGCCGATCAGGTCGAGATCGTACGCCATACTGTACACATAGTGGCATTTATATTGGGTTCCGAAACATTATTGTGAATATGGATATGTCTCACTTGGGATGGCTTAGCCGGTCAGGTCAAGACCGGACTCCGTGTAAAAACCCCACGGTAGCATTATATTTTAAGATGTGGTATTTGGCACTAAAGAATATTAACCTAAAAGAACGGAAAGACTTAACCAAAATCATGTGAAACTCATTGGGTGCTCCTCCTTGAACTTCTTTGATGTAATTGTTGATGATATAACTGTCTTCCGTTGGTTCACTGTTCATCCTATTAAGAATTGTGTTTGCCTTACATACTAGTACTATTCGACAATACTAATGTCCCTTTTGCTGGGGGCGCTACATCTTTGAATGGATGTAGGTGGTTCTGTTGCTGATAGTGCCGATCGCAAATAGTGGTGCACTCGTGTTCTCTTCACAGCTGTCTCGGTGAGCCCCCATTCCTCCTAGGGGTTTGTAGCTCTTCTTTGGTGTAAGTTATCATATTTTGAGGTATGGCCGGAGCCTTATCGCCGGCATTATCATTTTGGTCTCTTGTATCCTTAGAGGCTCCATAGACGTTTCTCTGGGTCATCTATGGGTGTTGGGGTGGTCTTAGAATCACGTTGTATTTTGAAACTTTTCATTTTAGAATGCCAACTGTATGTACTTTTGGGAAACAAAACTATGGCATGTACTAAACTATAACTGTATGGAAATCTTGGAAGCCTAACAACGGTTTAATGTTGTGTTACAAAATAAGACATCCATGATTGAATGTGCAACCCTTTTTATTCTTCAATTACACTAAATGAAATCGGATCCCGTAATTCTATCGAGTTGGGTAGGAAGTGTTCAGGTAAGGCTTGATCAATTAGGTTTCCTCGGTCAGGCACCGGTTGTGCTCCCCGAGATCGAGGCGTGACAAAAAATACCCCTACGAGGCTAGTGCAGACCGCACAAAATTGCATGTGGCCGCACTAAGGCTCTTAACATAAAATTCCAGTTCTCTAAACTCAAGCAATGCGGACCGAACAAAATCGAGTGTGGCCACGGTGGCTTCTAGAGCGGTCCGCATGAAATAGAGCGCGAAACACATTGGCTTCAATCTCTAAAACTGGCACCTCTCTGATCTTTGGTTCTACGGACCGCACGAAATCGAGTGCGGCCGCAGTGACTCCAATGCAGACCATATTAAATCTCATGCTATCGTATTGCCTATTGGCCTAGAAATCACCTTCTCTGAACCTCACATGTGCGGATCGCACAGAATGGTGTACGGCCGTATTGGGCCTATTTTTCTTGAGCTTTGTCTTGTCTTGGTACTTGTGCAAGTTTCACTCCCTTTTAGGCTGATCTTTGACAACTTGTCACTTTGTTGATCAAACCTGCAATCAAGCACGACTTGTGATCCTTTTGGGACTATTTTTTACAAATTTCTAATCAAAACATAAGCAATAAAGAGTATAAAATGCATTAAAATCCCTAGTTAATAAATGTTGCATGTTGTGCTACAGGTCCTAATTGACAGGTAGGCACAACTCCCCCACTATAGTAGGTTGTCCAGTTCAGCGATGATTGACGAGATCCTTTCTTAGGACTTGTCGTGGTCTTGGTATGCATTTTTTGGTATAGACATTATGGGTATGTTGGGGTCATTTTTGACAATGTTGCAGCACTTATGTTCCTTTAGAGGCTCATAGATAGTTGTCGACTCATGTATAGTTTGGTATGCCTTGTCTGCTGGTTTTTTATTGTATAGTCTTTCATGGTAGCGTAGTAGCTCGTATCTTATATAGTTTCTTGATTGTCTGTCATCCCATGTTATGTATTTTCATGCCATCATATTTTATTATTGGTTTTCCATGATCCATGTCTACCATTTATATTGATCTCGTTGTCCCTAAGAGATAATAAAGAAGGTTAGATAAAATATACGTTGGTGCTCGCCAAGTATGGCCGGGTGCTAGTTGTGACCCTCCAGTTTAGGTCGTGACAAACTTGGTATCAGAGCAAGTCTGTTCTAGGGGTTGTCTATAAGCTGTGTCTAGTAGAGTCTTGATTATGGATGTGTAGCGCGCCACATTTATAATAAGGAGGCTACATAACATCTAGGGTTGTTACCTTCTTCCTGAATCTAGATCTTGCGTAGATTTGAGTTATAAGTGTTCGTCTCTATTATTCACTTTGTTTTCTTTCAGCGATGCCTTCGACTAGGAAGAAAACGATTAGTAGACGGCTTGATACAGCTGCAGGATAGGGTATCAGTCAGGTGCCCCAAGCCAGAGCAGGCCAATGTGAGGCTCAAAGTGAGATGCCATCTCATACCTCATCTACTCCATCTCCTCCAAAGGAAATTAGGAGGCACCCAACACCACCTGTTCCTCTGTCTGGCACTACAGACCAGGAATGCGGAATGCAGTGTAGTTGTTGACTAGCTTGGTAGTTGCTCAGGCTCAAAGGCAGAATACTGGTATTGTTGATAAACTGGATAGTACGAGAGTTCATGATTTTATTAATCTAGACCCTCTAATGTTTATCGGATTAGACCCCAAAAAGGACCCATAGACTTTTATTGATCAGGTATATTGTACACTACGAGTTATGCATACTAGTGATGCAGAGGCAATAGAGTTGGCTTCTTATCGGCTATGGGATTTAGCGATTTTCCAGTATGATAGTTGGGAGATATTTAGGGGTCCGAACACTCCTCCAGATGTGTGGAAGGAATTTGCTGAGGCCTTTCTTCGTCACTACTTGCCAGTTGCGATACGACGAGCTAGAGATGTTAAGTCCTTGAAACTTAGACAAGGTAATATGAGTGTGCTAGAGTACAGTATGCAGTTTGATTCTTTAGTAAGGTATGCTCCCCATATAGTAGCAGAGATGAGCGATAGGGTGCATCTGTTCGTGAACGGGTTGAGACCACATCTGATAAATGAGTACACGATAGCCTCCTTGGTGAAAGGCATGGATATTTCCCGTATTTAGGCTTATGCCCAGACCCTAGAGGATCGTAAGTGCCAACAAAGGGCATATAGGGAGTAGGATAGGGGTCAGCATGAGAGGGAGAGATTTGCATGGTATTTTGATGACTTCAGAGGCAGTGTCAGGCCCCAGTCTTCGAGGAGTTTGGTGCCATCTGTAGCTAGTGCTCCTCCACAGTTTCAGAGGTCTCAATATGATCAATTTACCTATTCAGGTCTAGATCAGAGTTCGTGGGCATCAGGCTCGCAATATCACAGAGATACTAGTCAAACGATACCCCCAACACCATGTTGTGATCAATGTGGTAAGGCCCACTTTGGATTGTGCTGTCCAGGTTCTGATGTGTGCTATTCTTGCAGACAGCCTGGCCATATGATGCGAGATTGTCCTAACATAGAAGGTGGTGGTATGGCTCAGCCAACTGGATCTATGTCTGGTTGTTCCTCATCAGTTCGACCTCCAGCACATGGTTTTCAGCATTCGATTGGTCAAGGTAGAGGTAGAGGTAGAGGTGCAGTGTAGAGTTCGAGTGGTGCTCAAAATCGAACCTATGCTCTATTAGGTCGACCTGATCTCGAGTCGTCTCGAGATATTGTTACAGGTATATTGTTTGTGTTTTCTTACGAAGTATATGCGTTGATTGATCTGGGATCCACATTATCATATGTTACACCCTTTTGTGATTAATAAGTTTGGCATTGAATTGATAGGTAAACCACTTGTGATATCTACTCCGATGGGAGATTCTGTGATTACTAGCAGGGTATATAGATGTTTCACAATGATGATTTGTAGTTGTCAAACCTCGGCAAATTTATTTGAGTAAGAAATGGTTTATTTCGATATGATAATGGGGATGGACTAATTGGCCTCATGCTATGCAAATATTGACTGTCGTATGAAGATGGTTAGGTTTCAGTTTCCTAGTGAACCCATCATTAAATGGAAGGGGAACAATGCTACATCAAAATGTAGGTTTATTTCCTATATTAAGGGAAGTAAGATGATCTCAAAAGGTTACATTTATCATCTCGTTCGTGTTAGGGATGCGGAGGTGAAGCCACCTACTTTACAATTAATCTTCGTGGTCAATGAATTTCTAGATGTTTCCCCAGATGAACTCCCAGGACTTCCTCCTGAAAGGGAGATTGAAGGCGCAGTTGAAGGACTTGCTGGATAAGGGCTTCATTAGGACTAGCACTTCACCTTAGGGTGTGCCAGTCCTGTTCGTGCGGAAGAAAAATGGATCGTTACGGATCTGTATCGACTATCGACAGTTCAATAAGTTTACTATAAAGAACATGTATCCACTTCCAAGGATTGAAGACCTATTTGACCAACTCCATGGTGCCAAGTATTTCTCCAAGATTGACTTATGTTCAGGGTATCATCAGGTGAGGGTTAAGGAGAAGGATATTCCAAAGACGGCCTTTCGGATAAGATATGGGCACTTTGAGTTCTTGGTAATGTCGTCCGGGCTAACAAATGCCCCAGCAGCTTTTATGGATTTCATGAATATTGTATTCAGGACCTATCTTGATGTGTTCATGATCATTTTCATTGATGACATTTTGGTGTATTCGCATTCGGAGGCGAAACATACGGGCCACTTGCGAATAGTATTACAGACGCTTCAGGATCATAAGTTATATGCTAAGCTCTCCAAATGTGAATTATGGCGTAACCCAGAAGCATCCCTAGGCCATGTGATATCTGACGAGGGTATTAGTGTGGACACACAAAAGATCGATGCAGTAAAGAATTGGTCGAGACCTATAACACCATTAAAAGTCCGTAGTTTCCCGGGGCTAGCAGGATATTATAGGCAATTTGTAGAAGGGTTTTCCTCTATATCAGCACCATTGACTAAGTTAACACAGAATGCTACTAAGTTCCAGTGGTTTGATGCTTGTGAAGAAAGTTTTCAGGAGTTAAAGAATCGATTGATATCTGCGCCAGTGCTCACTCTCCTAGAAAGAATAGAAGGTTATGTGGTATATTGTGATGCTTCAGGTATAGGTTTGGGGTGCGTATTGATGCAACATGGAAAGGTGATTGCTTATGCATCAAGACAACTGAAGAAGCATGAAAATAATTACCCGACCCATGATTTAGAATTGGCTGTAGTAAAATATGCGTTAATGATATGGTGGCACTACTTATACGGCGTACATGTTGACATCTACACAGATCACAACAGTTTAGAATACATCTTCAAGTAGAAAGAGTTGAATTTGAGGCAACGTAGGTGGCTTGAATTACTGAAAGATTACGACGTCGAGATATTGTATCATCCCGGTAAAGCCAATGTTGTGGCAAACGCTCTCAGTCGTAAGTTAATGGGAAGCTTAGTACATATTGAGGTAGGTAGATAGGGGTTGAAAAGAGCTTTATCAGGTAGCCAATATGAGAATCATATTGTTAGACTCGGATGACGGAGGTGTTACTGTACAGAATACATCAGAATCATCTTTGGTAGGCGAGGTAAAAGCACGTCAATATAAAAATCCTATCTTAGTACAATTGAAAAAAGCGTTCAGCAGTGTAAAATTATGGCTTTTGAGATCGGAGGAGATGGGGAACTACTATACCAGGGTCGACTATGTGTGCCTAATATGGTAGGGTTGCGAGAGAAGATTCTAATTAAAATTCATCAATCCCGATATTCCATCCATCCCGGCTTGACAAAGATGTATCATGACATTAAGGAGCAGTATTGGTGGGATAACATGAAGAAGTCTATTGCAGAATTTGTAGACCAGTGTCCTAATTGACAACAAGTAAAGATCGAACATCAGAAACCCAGTGGATTCCTTCAGAATATAGAGATTCTGACTAGAAAATGGGAGGTGATTAATATGGACTTCATTATTTGATTACCTCACTCTTATCATAATTTTGACTCCATCTGGGTAGTTGATTGACTTACAAAATGTGCCAAATTTATGCCAGTTAAGACAACTTACACGGCTGAAGATTATGCAAAGTTATATATCAAGGAGATTGTTAGGCTTCATGGTGTACCAAAATCTATTATATTAGACCGAGGAGCTCAATTTATGGCTAACTTTTGGAGATCATTTCAGAAGGGTTTAGGCACACAAGTGAATCTCAGCACTGCATTTCATCCATAGACTGACAGACATGCTGAACGTACCATTCAAACACTTGAAGATATGCTACAAACATGTGTTCTAGATTTCAAAGGGAATTGGGATGACCATCTTCCACTCATAGAATTTGCCTACAATAATAGCTACCATTCCAGTATTAAAATGGCCCCATATGAGGCACTATACGGGAGGAGATGTAGATCAATAATTGGATGGTTTATAGTCGGTGAAATATAACTATATGGGCCAGATTTGATTCACCAAGCCATTGAGAAGGTGAAACTGATACAAGAGCGGTTGAGGACGGCACAAAGCAGGAAAAAGTCTTATTCTGATGTCTGGCGTCGTGATATGGAGTTTGAGGTTGGTGATTGGGTTTTTCTGAGGATCTCGCCGATGAAGGGTGTTATGCATTTTGGGAAGAAGGGTAAGTTGAGTCCACAGTATATCGGTCTGTACAAAATTCTTCGACGAATTGGACAGGTTTCTTGTGAGTTAGAATTGCCATCTGAATTAGAATTTGTCCATCCAATATTCCATGTATCTATGGTGAGAAAATTTATTGGAGACCCTTCTTGAGTAGTCCCTATCAAAGATGTACAAGTTACAGAGGATCTATCATATGATGAAGTGTCAGTAGCTATATTAGATCGACAAGTCCGCAACCTGAGAACAAAAGATGTAGCTTCTGTCAAAGTATTGTGGAGGAACAAGAATATACAAGAAATTAAATGGGAAGAAGAAGAGGATATGAAGTCTAAATACCCTTAGTTGCTCCAGAAAGAAGATAACGAGGATGCTATGGGGACGCAGGACGCATTAGAAGGTGAAACAACTCTATGAGGTAATCAATATCTTGAGTGTACTCTTCCTTAATACACAATGGTGATATGTAGATAATGTACATATCCATAAAGCATTGCGTAGCCTTGAAAGGAAATACATTTGGTTTAACTACTTGCAAGTTTGTCTAGTATGCATGTTATAGGGGAAAACTCAGCCGGAAATATTTGTTGGAATCCACGATGAGTTAGGCTCCCCATAAACCCCTACATTTGAGGACGAATGTTCTTGGGGGGAGGGTGTTACAACCCATATTCACGTACATTGGTTCATGCAATAATTTAGTCGATGTAAATATAAGAAGCGATTATCTTTTAAATGATAAGAAGTTAATCCTATTGATCTTAAATGATACAAGAGTGTATAAGTGTGATTAACAAGTATTAGAAGTTAAACAAATCAAGGATGTTGTAACTCATATTCTTGGGTAAACCTAGGGGTGCTGAATATTCTTAAGAGGTTGTATTTTAAGGTATTTGAATCATATGATATATGTATCATAGTCTTGAAGTCAAATGAGTTATGAAACAAAAGTCGACAAGAGTTGTCGCAACTTAGGTTCATAGTTTCACTTAAACTTTAGGTCAAATGTTATTAAGATTTTTCTCCCAATTTACTTGGTATTATGGTGTGATATACCCACAAAATTGAAGATATATTAGTTTTGTTTCCAACGCATTAAACTGTTTATCAATACGACATCGGAGTAGAAAGATATAGGCATTTTTGCGAGACTGCACAAGCTGCTAGGTGACAAGTAGGTGTGTCACCTACTTGGTTAAATGATAGCCCAAAAATAGGATATTTCGGGTTGGCCAAAGATCCCATTTAAAGGGTTATCTACTGAAATATAACCCTCATTATATATCACAAATAATCATACATAAACCCCTGCAAACTTCCTCCCAAAAATTATCCACTAACCCTAATCAATTTTCCCTCTTTCAAGTTCTAATTGGGGGTAAAACCTAGAGTTTGAAGAACCAAGGGAAGAGTTGAGTTATCCAAAAAGTAAGGTAAGTTTAATGCTCTCTATAATCCATTTTTTCTTATGTAAATTCATGGTAATTCGTTATATACATGTAAGAACTCACGGGATGATAATCGGAAGCCGTGAGTTCGAGTTATTCACTTGTAGCGGACTGTTTTGTGGATTGTTTTGTGTTGCTGCTGGGATGCGTGTTTTACTAATGTTTTTTGGAGTTTTGGAGGAGGAAGGGTATGGAAAAACACCATATATATGTAGGGTTTTGGGCTGGTCGTTCTTCGTAACATTTCCAGGTTGTTTGACACGACTACGGTGGTCGTCATATGTATGAAGTGATTAGGTTGTGTGTGAAATTTTTTCAGAGGATCAATATGATTATTATTGTTGTTTTTTGGGATTTTTGGTGATTGTTTTGAATTGTGTGAAGTCATATATATAGGGGAGTTGTTGTCTGTTTCATCATAAAATAGATTGTGGTGGATACAGAATAGTTATGACGCTTAAATGATAACGATAGTGTTATTTATCTTATTGTATACTAAGGAGTCGTGGAAACTACATAGCTTGAGATTGGGGCAGTATATACAAGGTATGTGAGGCTATGTCTTTCCTTCTTTTGCACGACTCCGATCGTACAATGAACAAGCTTCCGATCGTACAATGGCAGTACTTACATTGTTTCCCCTCTTATGGAACGATTGATGTTAATGTTGATTCTCTTATTATTATGTTATCCATATTGTTGGTACTTCCTGATTCTTATAAGGTTCGTGTTGAAGAGTTTGTCCTAATAATATGTACAGAGGATACCGACCTTACGTCACTCCAAAAGGTTTAGAACATGTTTCCATGAGTCTAGCATGCATTATATATATATATATATATATATATATATATATATATATATATATATATATATATATATATGTGTGTGTGTGTGTGTGTGT